>PVJO010013302.1:0-52388 GCA_004026905.1 Hystrix cristata
AAAAGAGAGAACTAGATAGGGAAAAGGGGGATAAAGAAGAAGGTTAAAAGAAAAGTAAGGTGAAAGGGGAAAAAATGGTAAAGTGTAGCTACACTTATTGCAAATAGGGAGGGGTGGGTGAATGGAAGGGAGGGGAGGGGAAAGGGGGAGGAGGGGGGAAAACCAAGATGTATCATGTACAGGTACAAAATAACCATGTTGATTATGATCATTATGTATACAATGTACCAATACATGTTCTTGGTAAAAATAATAAAAAAATTAAAAAAAAAAAAAGAGATCAGTTTCCCAGTCCTGGCTCAGCTATAGGATGTGGGGACAGGAGTAAGTTGGCCTTTCTGTGCCTCACAGTAGCAATACCCGCTTACCCCTGCTTCACTGGGATTCGTAGCTAAGGGAGGGTTCTAAAAAGGCAAGTATTATTATGATCCCCAGGTGTGGTGCTGCCTGGGGGCGTGCATAAAATTTGGTAGGTTGACTGGGTATGGTGGCACACACTTGTAATTCCAGCATTAGGGAGGCTGAGGCAGGAGGATCACAAGTTGGATGCCAGCTTGGGCTACATAGCAAGTTCAAGGCTACCCTGGACTGTGTAGTAAGATGCTATCTTAAAAAAAAAAAGGTCTGGGGAAGCCCTGAAAATCTGCATCTCGAGCTACCTGATGAAGCAGAGGCCTGGCAGGGTAGCAGAGTACCAGAGCCTAGACCAGTGATGGCAAACCTTTAAGAGCTTTCAATGATAACAAACAGCCTGCTGGGGCACGGGTGCCGTAGTTTTGCCACCACTGGCCCAGACCATGGAAGCCCATGACTCTGGGTTTGCTTTCCTGACTGCTCCCCAGGGAGTCTTTATTCAGCAGAGGAAAGGTAGGAGTGAGAACCAGAGTGAGTCAGGTCTTTATATACACTGTTTAATTATATCCCGTAACCAACCCTGGGAGGCAGTGGAGTTCTCCATCTACAGGGAAGACTTGTCCACAGCACACAGCAACTGCTCAAGCCGGGCTTCAGACGCAGGCTTTCTGCCTCCAGTGCCAGTCCGCGTGTCGTCAGGACACCACGGCTCTCAGACTTCCCTGTGTCCGCTCGCCCACCCCACTCCCCAGTGCTAGTAAAAATACAGGTTCCCGGGCCTTACTCACATTATGATTCAGTGGGTGTTGGCAAGTCAAGGTAACTGCATTGGAGAAAAGTCTCCAGGGGAGATTCTAAAGCGGAGGATCTGTGGAGCTCACTGTGAGGAGCAGGGACAGGCGTCCAGACGCCCAGACAGAGCGCTGGTTGTGGTGGACCCTGAGGGCTGATTCTGCAGGTGTGAGTTAGGGCCCGGGCATTTGCCTTTCTAATGGGTCCCAGACGCTGCAGGTCTGGGGACACTTTGAGAACCACTGTCACAGAATTTCGCTGCCGACAGTGTGATCCGCAGACCAGTAGCATCCGCTTTCCTGGAAGCTAAATGCAGTTTCTCAGGCCTTGTTTCGCCCCTAACTGAACCTGAGTCTGCATTTTCATGCCGTCCCCAGGTGGTCTGTGTGTACCTCGAGGGTGCCATGGAGGAGCCAGAAAGAGCAAACCATAGAGTAGATGGGGACTGGCTCTTCTTCCCGTGGATCTGAAACAGCAGAGGGGCTGCTAGGGTGTGCACCGGGGGGCAGCCGAGGACAGTTGAGGCGAGCCTTGAGGGTACAGGAAGGCAGGGAGAGCGCGGGAAGGTGGAGAGTTGAGGTTAGCAGTGAAGAGGCCATGGTGATCTGTGGGATCGGTGGTGGGAGGCTTCCCGGGGGACAGCGGAACCACATCTGAACACACGGTCGGCTGAGCGGTGGAGGGCCTGCCGAGGTGAGCAATCTAGGGACTCCGTCTTCCGTCTTGGCTCTGTCTTGCCAAGCCATAGCGGAGAATCGGCAGCCAGGCAGGAGAGAGAAAGGGCGAGGGGCTCACTGCCGCAGTGGTCGTGGGGGAGGGCCCAGCCTGTGCGGTGATGGAAAATAGAAGGAACAGATGCCCCTGGAGGATCTGTGGGCTCTTAACCTTTTGTACAAAGAAAAAGCTGAAGGAAATCCTTGTTTGCCTGTTTCTGGTTTTTGGTTTTGTAGTCCAGGCTGGCCTCAAACTGGCAGTGATCCTCCTGCCTCAGACTCCTAAATGCTGGGATTATAGGTGTGTGCCACCACGCCTGGTTTCAGGAAATCCATCAAAAGAGAGACTTACCGTTTCTTCCATCGTATATTAACGCATATGAATAGCCGAAATTGAAGCATTTTGCTTCTCAGACATGTTTGAACAGAATTTACTGGGTGGTCAGTAAGACTCGGGCTGCAGAACAGTGTGTGCCAGGCCGCTGTGAGCCCCAGAATTCCCTAAGCTGAGCGCCCTGCCACACAGCCAGGAAGTGAGGGAGGAGGTGAGCAGGCTGGAGCGCCACACTCCCTCCCGGGGTAGTTCCCTTACCTTTCCTCCCTCCCCTTTTCTCTTGGGGGAGGGAGGAAGTCTCCTTAATCCTGAACACTTCTCTTCCACAGGAGCCCTCAAGGGCCCGCAGAGAAACAGGAAATGAAGTTAAGGCTTCCAAGCCTAGTCAGCTCTCTCCACTTTCCCCCAAGAATCAGTGCGGGAGGTGGCATGCGCTCTGACATCAGACAGAGCTGTGTGAATCTCTGCTACTTGTGGTGCCAATTTGGGGACAGTTATTTCCCTGTCTGGGCCTTTGTTTCTATTTTACTGACCTCTATGAGGGCAGGGACCATATGTTGTCCTTGCTGCTCTGTTTCCAGGGAGCACTGTGCTGGGCACAGTTTCCCATAAACAGCTGTGGAATAAAGGAGATAAAACCTTCCATCCCCCGTCTCCTTGTGACCACTTTGTCTAAGCCCCCCCTTTTAATGTGAAATAAAGTTTATTACTCACATAGTACGTCACAAAAGAGTCACCCAGGAGAAGGGGTCAGGTTTCACCTGGGTTGAGGCTGAGGAAGAGGTTGATGATTTGGGATGTTTTGTGTGATTAGGGTACCAGCTGGGTAGGGTGCCCTGTCCTGCCAGTCAGGCAGGGTGGTTTGAAATTTTTGTGGGGGAGATAGTACATGTGGGCTTTCTTATTGAGTTGCCCGGATGGCCAAAGAGGAGAAGGGAGGCCTGGGATTGTTGAAAGCTTTCGGAGTCTTTCAAAAGTATGTCAAAAACAGAGTCTCTCTTTTTAATTTTACTGATATTGAACATGTTTTTGTGTGCTTCTTTCCTTACTTGTAGTGATCCTCCTGCCTCAGCCTCTCGAGTGCTGGGATCACAGGTGTGCGCCACCATGCCCAGCATTGTGTGCTTCTCATCCATATCATATACCTTTGCGTATTTCAGTTTATTTGTCCATCTTTTAAGTAGCGTTGTTTTTGAGGGTTCTATAATCTAGATGTAAGTTTCGTAAATATTTCTCCCAGTCATTTGATGGCATGCTGTTCTTGGAAGGAGGCACTATACCATCAAACAAGAATTTCTTGATTCTCTTCTCTGCCAGGTACTAATGAGAAGCAAATTCCTGATAACTGTTCGTCCAGGGAGGGAGCAAGCCTACTCCTGCCTCCCACCAAGGCTAGGGGTCCCTCTCCTTCCTCCTTCATCCTCCTCCTCTTTGCTACACTTTCTCTGTACACAAAAAGGATGGCCGCCAGATGCTGCCCATTTGGAAAAGTACAGCTTGATAGATATGAATCAGCTGGAGCAGGCAAAAATGATTCATGTCTGACCAACATGATTTAGTTCGGCTCGCCCGTTCTGAGTCTGTTTCTGCCTTCTCATTAAACAATGATTGGGCTTGATGTTGGGAAGAGAGAGACTGAGTTTGATTTGTGTGTATTGAGGAAAGCTGGGAACAGGATGGACAAGAAGACGTGATTTTCCACTTGGCAAAGCACTGATGTGGAGGCTGAATGGTGGTGGCGTGGGAATGCTGGTGCCCTTGGGACACTAGGCTGGGCTGTGCGGTGTGGCGATGGTGGCCCAGAACCCTGCTTTTCCCATGTTCCCCTTGTGACACCCCCCCCCACCTGCCTCCGGGGAATGCATGAAGACTTTAGCTTGTTTACCCTGCCAGACACGGCCCTTGAATCTCAGCACAGTTAGGGTGTTAGGGGAGGGAGAGGCACCCGACTGAAACTTCTCTCCTCATCCCTCATCTGTCAGCACGGTCAAGCCTGTCTGCTGCTGGTGGGCGCTGGCTTCTTTTTGCTGGACATTTCCCCGAGTAGTTTCTGCCCTGGGCTGGTTTGCCCAAGGCCTTGCGTTTCCTGGGTCTTGTAGTTTAGCTCCTCAAGCCCCAGGGCAGAATTGCCTGGGAACTCTGTGCTTCCTGTGCCTTCTCCAGGACACTCCCTGCCACGGCTCTTCACGTGGTCAGGTGACGGTTCATCCTGTGCACCTACTATATCCAGGCACTGTCCAAGGGTACAATGACAGCTGCAGTGGATTACACGGGCAGGCACTGTATTTCACGTGCTCTTCTCAATGGCCCTCTGAGATGACTCGGAAAGCCCGTTTTTACTCCCGAGGAAATGGGGGCTGGGAGAACCAAGGTACTCAAAGTATAGCTGGGAGTTAAGTGAGCAAGACTTAGGCCAGACTTCAGAGCTCCTGCTCCCTGTAGCAAACAACAGCGCCCTCTGCGGTCAAGGGGGTGAGCCAGCAACAGAGATGCGCAGAGGCCTCCTGGTGGGCCCTGCTGGGTGCCAAGGCTTTGTGCACAACCTCAGGCTCACAACAATCCTCTCCCTGGTCCGTGTCTTCCCCACAGCATGATGGTGCTACAGCCCCTCCTGGTTGTTAATGAGGTAGAGGAGAGAGAGGGACCCAAGCAAAAGATGTAGATTGCAATTCCTAGGGATTCAGGAAGCAGAAATGCAAATGGTCTCTTTAGAAGTATAAATAGGAAGGTTCGCAAGTGACTAAAATGAAACACAGTTGTGCAGTCTCCGTTCTGCCTCCCTGCCTCCCTCAAGTCCTTTACTGCTGGCAACTTTCAGCTCAGGAAGGAAGGGCAGCTCTGGACACTGGCTCAGGATCAGTTTATAGTTAAAGAAGGCTCTTGCCTATAAATATTAAAAAAAAAAAAAAGGCCCTTGCCTTACACCGGTGGGGGGGACCAGCTGTTTGTTATCACTGAAAGCTGTAAAAGGTTCGCCCGTCGCTGCCTTACACCATCTCTCCCACGTGGAGTCAAAAGGCAATCCCTTTGCAGGTGAGCCCTGGGCTCTTTCCTCATCCACCATGGGCCTGCCCTTCTTCTCACTTTCTTGCTTGCTCTGTTTCCCCAGGTGTTGACTTCAAAATGAAGACCATAGAGGTAGATGGCATCAAAGTGCGGATACAGATTTGGTGAGTGGGGCAGGAGGAGGCAGCTATAGGAGGAGAGGACCCTGGGGTGCTCCTTAGCTGCCACTGCCATGTGTAAAATCCCTCAGCTTCCTCAAGAGTAAGTGGACACTACTATGAAAGAGAGAAGTCAAAAAGCCCATGTCCTGCTCCTAGGAGCTTAACCCCGATCTCTTTCTTAAGAAGCTGTGGGACTGATCACAAGTCACCACGGGCCAGGGATGAGAAGGAATTGGTAAACTGCCCATCGTAGGTTTGTCTTAGAATTAGGCTTTTACCCCTGGGCTGTGCCACGCCGTGGCTGAGGGTGGAAAGCTGCACCCCATCAGTTAGGGTGGGAACCTGAGAGTTCCCCGGTACTGCATGGCGCAGTTCCCGCCAGCGGCCACCAGAGGCTGCTGTGGCTCTCTGGGCCGAAGGTCGTGGGCGCACTGCCGTGCAGGAACGTGGCGCCACCTCGCCATCCTACACTGGCACAGGCATTACCTTCGGAGGGTAATGGGGTGTAGCAGCATCCTCCCATATGCCCAAGTCTGCCCACAATGGCCAGATTCTAGAGAGACAATTGCTCAGGACTCAGTTACAATTGGTTGTTATGGTTATCAGATGTCAGGAGAAGCCAGCGCCGCGCAGGGGACCGGACCTCTCACTGCAGTCGGGAGTGTTTGACTCCCTGTGGGGACCGAAGCACCCTGCAGCTCCCCAGTTTCTCCTGCAAGGGCACAGTTCCTTCTCCTCCCCTCCCATCTGTCCCTCGTGGCCCCTGCTCCTCTGAGGGACTGGCTTTCTACCGCAGGGACACAGCGGGGCAGGAGAGATACCAGACCATCACAAAGCAGTACTATCGCCGGGCCCAGGTGAGCCGCCGCTTCCAGGGTTTAGAGGTGGGAAGCTGCCGCCCGGATCCTGGCTGTGGGTGTTCGAGGTGTCTGAGTCACTGACCCCGGAAAGGAGGCCCTCGGCTCGGGCTGCCTGCTGGAAGGCAGCCTCAAGGCTGTCCTTCCCTTGTGGAGATCTTTCCTTCCTTAATTATTCACTCTGCACTTGCTGTTGGCAGGTCCCTCTCCCTCCCCCCAGTTTCCACCTTAGATTCTGGAGGACCCAGGTCACAGCATGTGGCACCTTCCCACCCAGAGAGTTCTGTGATGGTCTTAGGAGTGGCAGCTGCGGGGGGCCAAAGGGAAAAGCAGGCGTTTCTGGATGCCCAGGTGTCCTCACACTATGCGGGGAGAAGGGAGAGAGCTGCCCCTCTGGCGGGCTGTGCTGTCCATGCTATCTCCCTCCCCCATCTCTCTCTCTTTCCCTCTCTCTCTCTCTTTCTCCTTCTCAGGGAATATTTTTAGTCTACGACATCAGCAGCGAGCGCTCTTACCAACACATCATGAAGTGGGTCAGTGATGTAGACGAGGTAGGAGATGCCACTTCACTGACAGGGTGGGCAAGGCAAAGCGAGGGCCAGGTGGGAAGGGTGGAAGCGCTCGGGGTTGGCGAGTGAATGCTGTCAGGAAATCTTACTCCCCACAGCCCTGCATGAAGACCTCTGGCCGAGTAAGTCACCCAGGGGAAGTGAAACTGCCACGGCTCTGGGCCTCGCTGGGTCTCTGTGGCTGCGCCTGCCCTGGGAAGGAGCCCACCCTGTGGGCATCTTCCTAGAAGCTCACGAGCAGGTGGAACTGCAAGCCTGGGCTTCTGGGTGAGGCTCTGCACACAGCTCTGCAGCCCCGGGCAGGCCATCTGGACTCGCTGGGTCCCTGCTGCCTTATCTGCCAAATGAGGGCTGGACTTAGCGTCCAGGGTCCTTTCCAGCTCAGACAGCACTTGTTCAGCCTAACAAGGCATTAATATTAGCCAGAGTGTCTTCTACTGCAAGCCATCCCTATCACGCTCCTGAGATCAGCCACGGCATAGTAGGCCTCCCTCATCCTCCAGGGATATAGTCCAAGAACCCCACAGACGACTGAAACTCGGATGGTACCCACCCTTCCTCTACTGTGTTTTTCCTGTACATAGCTATGATAAAGTCTAATTTGTAAATTAGGCTCAGTAAGAGATTAACAATAACTAATACTAAAGTAGAACAATTACAATAACTGTAGTAAAAGTTACGAAAAACTTATGAATTATTTCTGGAATTTTCCATTTCATATTTTTTAGACCATGGCTGACTACAAGTTAACTGAAATTGTGGAAAGCAAAACTGTGGATAAGGGGGACTTTTGTACCCAGGGGAGCCTGGCACCCGTGTCCAGTCAGCCCATTCTGTCCCTAGGGCTCCTAAGCTCGGGGTGGTTTGGAGGCCAGTGTAGACTGTAGAGGGGAGACAGGCATGAAGGGCAGTTCGCACGGCAGCTCTCACAGAAGCTCTGCCTGTCCTTTGCCGTAGTATGCACCAGAAGGTGTCCAGAAGATCCTTATAGGGAATAAAGCAGATGAAGAGCAGAAACGGCAGGTGGGAAGAGAGCAAGGGCAGCAGGTGAGTGGAGTCTGCCCCGCGGGTTTCTTGCAGAGTGTCCAGACCCAGTCCCGAGAGCAGGCGCCTGGGATGCTCGGCACCATCAGGTCCTCTTGCACATCCACAGCACCCTCAGACCCCGGGGGCGCTGCCATCCTTGAAAGTCTGCTTTCTGTCCTTTGGAACAGTGCTCTGGGGCCACGCAAAAACAAAGACAAGGTCTTGGGTAGCAGCTCTTGTGGGTCCAAGTCCCCCCAAGAGGATGACCTCTGTGTGAGAGATCGTCCCTGTGGGAGTGATGAGGAAGGACCTCAAGTTGCCGGCATCTTCTCTAGCAGCATTTAAGCGTAGCCTACACGGTCCAGAACCCGAGCTCCCGTCACGCTCCCATCACGCTCCCTCCACGCTGCCCCCCTGTCCTCCACATACTGGGAAGAGGGAGGGAGGATGGCGTAAAACGTCCAAGCACGCAGGAAGACCGTGCTGCCAGAGAACAGAGAAAGACTGATGCTCTGAGACAGGAGGGCCGCCCACGCCGAGGGCCTTGAGAGTCTTCCTCACCCTCTTCAGTCAATAGCGGTCTATTAGCCCTTAGAGGAAAATTGATTTGGGGGTATAAAAAATAATACACAGTCATTGAAAAATGTGAAAGCAGAGGCAACACCATTAGAAGGGTGGTCTTTATCGAGCACTGTATGTGTGGTACCGTGCTAAGTAAGTGCTCGGAGGGCACGACCCCACTTATCCACAGCTGTGGATGAGAGACAGCATCGCCGTCCCCAGCAGAAGAGGCAGCGAGGGTTCAGGGAGTCGTCTGGCTGTGCCTCCCAGCCTGGGTCTGGGCACTCCGGGCCCATGGTTTTCATTCACTGCCGTGGCACTTTGGTGTCTTTGTATGCTGATGTCCGATGAGAGTGTCTTAGGAGGTGTCCGGGTGGGCCGGAGGAATGGAGCGCATCTTCCCCATTCCCTGCCGGCCTGTGTCTTGGAAGCTCTCAGTCTCCTCTGAGAAGTCGTCACAACACAGCACAGTCTGCAAGAGCGGTGGCAGAAACATGTGCCGGGTGGTGGGCGCCTTCAGAAACATCCTTCTCTTGCAGCTGGCCAAGGAGTACGGCATGGACTTCTACGAAACAAGTGCCTGCACCAACCTTAACATTAAAGAGGTGAGAGCTGTGGGGACGGTGCCCCCTCTCTGGCTGAAGGCAGCAGAGTGGGGAGGCAGGTGGGGGGCAGGCAGATAGGAGCCTCCGAGAGCTAGGCTTGGCCCCTTGGGCTGCTGCGGGGCTGCCAGGGCAAGAGGAGGGACACTGGCCTAACTGGGCCCTTTGGTTTCCAGTCTTTCACGCGTCTCACGGAGCTGGTGCTGCAGGCCCACAGGAAAGAGCTGGATGGCCTCCGCATACAGGCCAGTCATGAGCTGGCCTTGGCAGAGCTGGAAGAGGAGGAGGGCAAGCCTGAGGGCCCAGTGAACTCTTCGAAAACCTGCTGGTGCTGAGGGACCTGCATGGGGCACCTCATATAGAGCCCGTCCCTCGGGAGGCCCGTGGGCAGACAGGGCTGGGGCTTCGCCCACCACTGCCCTCTCCCTCGATGACCTGTTGAATCAGCTGCTTCTGTCCCTGGCCCCTCGCCCCTGGAGTGGCATCCTTCAGCCTGTCTCCCCAGCCACAGGCCTGCTGTGACCCCACAGTGTGCTGCGAGCAGTGTCTCACACCCGCGCTCCCGGGACAGTGGCCGAGATCGGAGTGGAAACCGTGTAAAGGCTCCTTCTTTCTCAGTGCACCTTGTTCCTCTGCTCGCTCTCGTCTTCCCACTCTCCATCCCCACCCGCCAGTGTGTTTTGTACTGAGGCCCCTCTAAGCTCTGCCTGCATCCTGCCGAGTGGCTGTGGAGCAGCTCCTTCCTTCCAACCCCAACGAAGGGAATGGATGGACCCAGGCTCGTGGGGTGTTCCAGCACCCTGCCCTGGAGTGGGGCGAAGGCCAAGGGTGCTCCCTCCCCCTTCCCTCCCTGTTGCCCCTTCTCGTGCCGTGGGCCTGCCTCCCCAGGGACCTCTGTGGTGGGGGAAATGCCGCCTGCTGGTCCTCAAGCCTGGGGCTCTCCCGCTTCTGCCTGCTCCCCCTGCCTGAGCTTCGGCCTTGCTCAGCTAATGCCTGCCTCTGTGGGAACTGAGCTCAGAGACAGAGCTTCAGAGGAGAGGAGAAAATGATGAGGGTGGCGGGGCTAAGAAGTCACCTTCATTCGCTACCTCTCACGCAGCATGTGCACAACTTCTCTGCACCCAGGGTTCCAAATTTCAAGATGGGTACCAAGACCTGAGGGTACCAGAGGGGCAAGGAGAGGCCAGGGCCGGTGACACCGTCAAGCCAGCCACACACTCCAGAGGGAGGAGGGCTTGGAAGCGAAAGCCTGTCTCCTAGATGTCAGGCTAAGGGCAAGTAGCCCGGGGACAGCATGCTCAAAGCAGAGGGGATGTGGCAGCAGCAAGGCCTCCTGGTCCCCTCCTTGCTGTGTAAGAGCTTTACCCCTGACAGAGGCGAGAGGTGATGTAACCACATCACTGGTACTGAACCTCGGCAATCAAGTTTTCCTGGGCCCAGCCTCTGTGGAAGAAGGGCAAAGAGTTTGTGGGAAGAGGGAAAGACGGCCCTGGTGCTGTCCTCTTCAGCCTTCAAGGCAAAGTGCTTATCTTGCCTCCTGCTTCCCCACAGGCTTGAGGGTCTGCCAACTGCACTGTGGCTACCAGGGCAGGGAGGACTCCCTCCTCCCCAGCCTTATGATCAGGAAGCCCTGGAGGAGCTTGGAGGAGCCTCTGAAAAGGCTCATGTTGATTAGCAGCCTGGCTTGGGTTCCTCCTCACCTTCCCAAAGTGGGAGATGCCCAGGGAAGAGGATTGTTCCTCAGCTGCACTGCATGGCTGGGGCTGGAGCCAAAGCAGAGAACTGGGCATTGAGCCTTCCCGGCCAAGGCCCACTTCCTTATTCCCCCAAACAGGGAGCGAAGATGAAATCACTGGGCGTTTCCTCCTGGTTCTTAGCAAACCAGGGGAGAGCCAGCAGGAGAGGGTGGCCCAGGGTTTAGGATGGGGTCAGGGGAGCATGGTAGAAGGAAAGAGAGCAAGAAGAGAAACCAATCCTTGGCAAACAAGAAACTTAGAGCTGATGCGTTAGGATGAAGCCATGACTGGCTGGGGCTGCTTCCTCAAGGACTGACTTGTGTGGCCTTGTGCTGGCAGTGAGCAGGGTGGTAATGCCAATCCTCAGTCTGCCCTCAGCCGGGGACTTGAGGAAGAAGTTATACTGGGTGCTGGCTCCCCTCTGTGGGCCAGCGTTGTCGCTTTCCCTGGACATCAGGCAGAGCACCGCTGTCTTTCTCTCCTAGCCCCCTCAGGAAAGAAGGACTATATTTTTATTGTACCCTAAGGGTTCTGGAAGGGAAAACATGGACCAGTGAGCCCTTTCCACGAGGGCCACAGCTGGGAGCAAAAAGAGGGCTGGGATTTTAGGGTGCAGCCTTGTACCCCTGCGCTCCAGTCCAGGAGGTAGCTGGGCTGTGTCGGTAGGCCTAGACTGTTGAGCAGGCTTTCCTGGCCTGTCTTCTCATCACCGTCTCTGCCCCACGTCTTGGGACTCAGCCCAGCCCCTGGACGCCACCTGCTCCTGAGCCCCACCACACCACCTCCCTGTGACAGGTGAACTTCGTGTACTGTGTCTCGGGTCCATTATATGAATCGTAAGCAGGGTTCATCTATTTTAAACACAGATGTTTACAAAATAAAGAATACTTCAAACCACAAGTGTGGCTGCCTGTATTAGTCCCTGGGAGGAGGTCTCACTGGGCCCCTGCTGGTGACGTGGGAGGGGAAGAGTACTGATACAGGAGGCCCCAGAATCTTAAATCAAAGGCAAAAGAATGACAGTGGAAATGGTGAAGCACGTCTTCAGTTTTATCCCTTCCCCTAGTGCTACCTGCAAAGCACAGCTCCCACTGCCTGATAGTGGGCTCGCACTGAAGGAATAAGGTTAGTGCAGTCACTGGAAGACACTGAACAGCCAAGTTTGGGGGGAGAGTCTTGCTTACTTTTC
Organism: Hystrix cristata; assembly: GCA_004026905.1. Taxonomy (NCBI): domain Eukaryota; kingdom Metazoa; phylum Chordata; class Mammalia; order Rodentia; family Hystricidae; genus Hystrix; species Hystrix cristata. The sequence goes on from PVJO010013302.1 coordinate 11,901, forward strand.
TTGTTGCTGAGACAACATACCTTACACCCAAAGTTAAAAGAGGAAAGATTTTCAGGTTGTGGTGGGCACAAGGCAGCAAAGCGGCAAGTTACAAGCAGTGACCCTCTTTTCTGTCCCTTAGGGCATGTAGCCCTCACACCCAGGGAGGGGCAGCATTAATCCTAACATCGCACTGTGAATCAATCCCGGCATCATATCCTTGATCCCAGCATCACACAGCATCCCTAGACCCAGCCACCTCTTAAAAAGCCTCACCTTTGACTGCATGAAACTCTGGGGTACATCTAGATAGAAGCCGTAACAGGGGGTCTTTGAAGCTAAGCGATTACCTTCTGTTCAGGATGGATGAGCAACAGATCGTCCTCAAGTATGAGCAGGGAGTAAGTAATCTTACAAAATTGTGACTAGAAATCATGGGGGAGGAGACACAGACTGGAATGTCAGGGTTCTGTAGCTAATACTGTACTTTGGAATATGGAGTTGCTGGAGGAGGTGGGAAATGGAGCAAGGGTAGAAGGAAGAAGTAAAACAGGGCAGGGCAATTGCAGTCTTAAGAGCTTAACCACATTTTACAGTTTACTGAGCATTTGTGATACTTCGTCTCTTCTGTATAAGAGAGGGAGAGTGTCTTTATCAGTGTTCAACTGATAAGGAAACAGGTGCTTGGAAAACTTCAAGGATTTGCCAAAGGGCCCCAAGAAACAGCAGAATTATGGCCGGAAACTGTTTCCCTGGACTCGAGGAGAGAGCTTTGGCGGTTCTATTTAGAAAAGTCTCTATAAGCGATCCTCATTTGCAGTCAGAACCGAGAACCCGCTGAGCAGCCAGTGCTGCTTCCAGAACAACCAACGCCCTGCAGAGAGCTGCGAGAACCACACAGTTGTCAGTACACACCCAGAAGAGCCAGGCCAGGATGAAGTAAAATTGGAAACGGGTAGTGTTAGAGTGCCTCCTCAGCTGTAGTGAACTGTAGGGGATGGGCGACTCCTAGATTAAGCTCAAGGAAAGGGAGAGCGTGCCCCTGCTCCTCGCTCTGGACTCCTGTGGCCCGCCCGAAGAGGGCTGGCAAAGGAGCAGCCAAGAAGAGTTTCTCTGGAAGCCCAGGGTACTGGAAGAAGCCCGAGGCAAGCAGACAAACCTGGAAAGTAAGTGTTAAGTCTTTGCCCACTGTCAGTGCCAAATCCCTCTGATTCTGTGGTTTGGAAGGGACATTTGCTGTCTGCATCGGCAACTGCGCTTAGCCTCAAAGGCAGACACACTTCACTCTGTAGTTCCTGTCACCTCTTCTAGTGGCAAAAGATTCCAATCTACTTGGATAATGGAAACTCGTTCTGAGGCAGTAGCTGGCTGAGACATACGGTTCCCATGTACTTAAACAGCCCACAACAAATGACAAGACAGAGAAGCAGGATACTCCCTGGTGGTAGTTCCTCCATCTCCTCAACAGATCAGTCTCAAGACCAGCTGCTCCCAGCCTTGCTTATGTTTTGTTCTAGGAGACAGTTCCCAGTGGATGTCTACCTGTCAAACCAGCCTCTGGGAAACATATCCCTCCTTGCTGAAAATTTTCTCTAAGATCCCAGAGCCAGGGAAGGCCTAATCACTGGTTTCACTGATGGAGAAATGAGGCGTTTTTAAGAAGTGATTTGTTTACTTGGAGGACGCTTGGAAGAATGCAGCGGCTCTGCAGGCAACCGGGGTGGGCACCCATGTTGTCCTCAGAGGTCCTGGGATGGCCTGCGATACATGGCCCACCTTGGCCTAGAACCCCGCAGCTTCACTTCCCCACACACTCCTTCTGTGGGGAGATGACCACCAGCACAAGGCCCCTCTAGAAAGTCTTGGGACCTAGCTGAGAGGAAGACGGGTACAGTTCATCCCCCCAGAGTTTACCCACCTGTTCCATGACTCGTCAGCATCATCCCAGACCCTGGCATGGAGGTCACGGTGGAGGGAGGGTGTAACATAGATGGCACAGTGCAGGGACAAGGGCGGAAGTGTCCTGCAGGACAAGGAGCGCCATCCTCTGGAAGACTTTCCAGGACAAACAACTTCACCTCTTCTGCCTGGTGCAAACAGAGGCACCGAAAATGACTCCTCTTCCTAAGGGTCCCTTTGATTTTGTGCTTAAGCAACAGCCAATGAGAACGATGTGAGTAGTTATGTATATTTCAGTGGTCATCCGATAGGGTGGGCACAAGCCCCAATTCTCTTCCTCATCTCTCAGACCTTGGCAGCCTTTGATCTCTCACGGCACAATTCAGAGACTGGCACTCAATAAATGCCTGTGCCAAAGGAAAGTAACTTGCCGGGGCAAGCAGAAGTCAATCTTGTATCCCTCCCTCCCTTTTTTCCTCCCCATTTGACCTTTAGGGCTCTGGTTTCCTGCAAGTAGTGAATTATTCACATCTGCTCATAGATATCAAGCTGGCCCTTTCCAGGTTGCCAGCGGGGTGGGGCACTGAGGTGGCTTTGTGCGGTCTCAGAGTAGGAGGAGCATCCTTGTTCAAACAACACATACAGGTGCATGCTCGTTCTTGCAAAGTCATTCTGAGAGCACTCAGAGGCTCATTGTGCGAGCCTTTCTGTCCTTTGCCACTCCTCCTCCGTCCCCACCCTTTCCACAGAAACCTAAGTGGGCTCACGCCACTCTGCACACACACTCTGCTCTTCACCATGGCTTACATCGCCAAGTCCTTCTACGACCTTAGTGCCGTCAGCCTGGATGGGGAGAAGATAGACTTTAACACATTCCGAGGCAGGGCGGTGCTGATCGAGAATGTGGCCTCCCTCTGAGGCACGACCACCCGGGACTACACCCAGCTCAATGAGCTGCAGTGCCGCTTCCCCAGGCGCCTGGTGGTTCTTGGCTTCCCTTGCAACCAATTTGGACATCAGGTGAGCTATTCCTTGCGTTGTACCCAGGAACCGGGCTGACGCAGTTTGAGCAGGACACTGGAAAGGGGTGAAGAACCTTGTGAGTTAGAGTCTGGAGTCGTGTTTTCTCAAACTAGGTCTCTAGGTGCATGTGAAATACCAAGGGGAATGGATAAATTTTGAGATTAACCATTGAAGGTGTGTGTTTATTATCGTCTCTCCACTCTACTAGGTGAAGGCTGGTACCAGGGATGTTCCTCTCTCCGTTGTGTCCTCAGTGCCTACTGGCAAAGGGTCTCATTAAATATTTGTTGAACAAGAGAGTGGAGGAAACAAAGTTAAGAATCAAACAAGGACTGGACTGACTCAGGAGATCTTAGTTCTGCTCTTTTATGGCTCTGTGCCCTTGGAAAATGTGCTCAATTTTTCTTAGATTATTTATCTGCAAATTGGACATAAAATCAACTCAGAGGGCTACTGTGAGGTTAATGGGGTAAGATACACAAAATGAACTAGAAAAATATAAAGTACTATGCAAATACAAACAATCTGTTATTTAGATTGAAGACTGGCTTGTTTACATCAGCAGTGGAAAGTGAATATGGCAAAAGGAGGAAGGTTTGCAACAGGCACATGTCTCCTGTGGGCTTCACATGCACCCGCCTATCCCTGAATAACAGGTTGAGTTGCTGTGGATCCTCAGCCTGCGCACCTCAAGTCATCTTCTGGGGATGCTTCTATTTCTAGTTATGATTTTAATTGTACATGCAGACAGAATGTCCCCAAGGGAACTAAGTTTAATTCCTTTAGTGCAAGCCACAGCAGCATGAAGGCAAGAAAGGATTAGTCAAGGTGTAAGCAGGAATGCTGAAGGGTCGGTCATCGGCTGCGACCAACCAGAGCCCACCCTATTACCGCTCTCGCTGTCCCTTCCCTCTCAGTTCTCTTTCCAGCCTTTGCCAGGGCAGGAGAGACAGCAAGGGCAAAACCTCCTCAGAGGCATCTCCGGCCCTGCTGCTTTCAGCCTTACAGCACATCTTTGAGCTAGCTGGTTGCCAGAAGGAGTCCATAGCCTACCAGGCGCCAGCTGGCCATTTGCATTAAGAGATAAGAGATCAGCTGAGATTCAGGAATGTCATGGTAGCCTGGAACTGACTGTACTAATTGGTTCTAGTGGATCAGAGGCAGGAACTTTCTCCCAGAGGGATTGACTTTCAGACTGGAGAGGAGGGGGTGGGAAATACAGGTGCTTACAGGCTCCTGGGGTTGTTAAGGGTGGGGAGTGCTGAGTGGGTCCAAGATAGGAATGGCAGTAGGGAGGGGAAGACAGGTAACAGCTTGTAAGTTAAAGGACTCGTAATTGAATATAGTGAGTAAAGATGTGGTGCTCTGGATAGCAGCCTAGAAGTGGAAAGAATAATTGCAATAAACTTTAGCTCTCAAGTGCTTTTTTTCTCAACTGACCCCTAGCCCACACACATATTCTAGAACCTTCAACCCTCTGCCCTATTTGATTCATTCCTGTTGGCCACTAAGTAGTTCCATGTAGAGAACATTCGTTGTTGTCTCTAACTTGCTTTACCTTTGTGGCATCTGAAAACTAGACTTCCTTGGATGGGGTCCAAGCTTGCTCCTATTTGCACTTGAGTTCTAGGACAAGGAAGGACAAGAGCCAGAAGCTATAAACCCCATTCTGACAGGCCTTGCTTTGAGGAGCTGAGTAAGGCAGAGGCAACGGCTGTACTCAACACACGTGTAACCAGGAGCAAGGAAGGCACAACCAGGGAGAGGAAAGGGTGGCGATAGGGAGTGTGTGTGTGTGTGTGTGTGTGTGTGTGTGTGTGTGCGTGCCTGTGTGTGTGTGCAGGCAGGTATGTACGTAAGTAGGACAGGTTCTATGTAGTATGACCAGAGCCTACTTTCCTTGTCTTTCTTTGCCCTGAATTCAAGGTTCCTTGAAGATTTAAACCAGTAACTCAAGAACTGTCCAGGGCCAAATGGGGTCAGTCTGATCATTAAGTGCAAGAAGAGCCAGGTTAGGAACCATAAGAACTTTCAGAAATGGCCTCGCACACCACAAAACACTAGCTGGGAGAAGGAAAACTCCAACAGTCGGGAAGGGGAAAGGCAGAGAGTTCATCATGTGGAATGTATCAGAGAGAAAGGAAAAGGGAGAGGAAAAGAGGAGGGAGGAGAATGATCTTGGGAAGGGAGTGAAGGAGGTTGAAGATTTGCAGGTGGTGGATCCTCCATTTCTCCCTTCCCTTTTCCATGCTGTCTTTTTCTTTCCCAGGAGAACTGTCAAAATGAGGAGATCCTGAATAGTCTCAAGCATGTCCGCCCTGGGGGTGGATTCCAGCCCACCTTTACTCTTGCCCAAAAGTGTGAGGTGAATGGGCAGAATGAGCACCCTGTCTTCGCCTACCTGAAGGACAAGCTCCCCTACCCTCACGACGACCCATTTTCCCTCATGACCGATCCCAAGTTCATCATCTGGAGTCCAGTGCGTCGTTCAGACGTGTCCTGGAACTTCGAGAAGTTCCTCATAGGACCAGAGGGGGAGCCCTTCCGACGCTACAGCCGCACCTTTCAAACCATCAACATTGAGCCTGACATCAAGCGTCTCCTGAAAGTTGCCATATAGACGTGAGCTGCTCCACGAGCGGACCTCCTGCTCAGTCCAGTTCCTAAGTATTCCTCTGTAGGATTCAGTGTGCCCTCAGGGTGCTGCTGGATCAAGCTTTCCCTTGATCTCACCCTCTTCACTGAAGAGCCTTGCCTTTCCCATCTCCTGCTTCCTTTTCCACTTTCAACCATCTGGTTGGTGATTCATCATGCGACTCCACAACAGGTGGGCTCTGGGCCTTCACAGAATGACGGCACCTTCCTAAACACGATGGGTGGTGTCTGAGAAGTGTGAATGCCCCGGAGCCAGCCCACTAGACAAGTCCAATAAAGTGCAGGTGTGCAAACAGCCGGGCTCTTTGTGTCTTCTTCCTCTTCAGAGGGCAGAGGGGTGGTGCAAACTGCAGGTGGGACAGGAGAGCTGGCAGTCACCAAGGTTTGGTGGAGGGAGGGTCTGATCAGGAGGATACACTGATTAAGGTTGGAAAGCAGGCTGTGGTTACAGTTTGCAGTGGCAGCTGAAATTCCAGGAAATGGGAATTGTATGATTTTATGACTCTTCCCAGAACTGGGGAAAAAGAGGAAGTAATAAAGAGGAGGAAAGGAGTGGACCCTTTAGTCAAACATACTGGGAAGTTGTTGAAAAATTCTAACTAGGAAGGCATCACAGCACTGTGGGTACCCTGCCAGCTAGAAACTACCTGTATCTTGAAAAATGTCTGAAGACAGCTTGGTCAACTTTAGGGGATAGGCTCCAGTACTTTTCTGGATTACTTTGTTGAATAATATGGTTTTGATCTTTTGCTAAACTGACCCTCCCTTCTTTTTAAAGTTCACATTCTTCCCTTTTTCTTAAACCCATGTAGTCCCAAATTCAGGCACAAGGCAACAAACAGGTGTGAACTACTGGGTTCATTCCTTCCTCCACAAGGGTGGGATGGGTGAGTCAGACGGCACCGACCTGCCACGTGGTCAGTGCTCACTGTGAAAACGGTGCACCAAGTGGCTTTGTAAGGGTGGTGTCCCAGCGTCCCCAACCAGGGCAAGCATGTTCAGAAAGCACCAACATCCCCATGGCCAGGTCCTCCCATGTTCTGCAGGGGCCAGTGTCCTGTCACTCTGCCCCACAAAAGGTTCCTCTGGGACCCTCCTCACTGCGGCTTTCCCTTCTGCCACCACTAGAGGGAACATCTGACTTCTGTCCGCTGAACACTGCAGGAACAGCTCTCCAAACTGGACATACTGCTGCGGAAGCCCTGTGCAGAGTGGAGTGGGAAACGTTCTTCCTTTCCTCTGCTCCCCATGCCTGTTTTCTAAGCACTTGTATCATCTGAGAAGGAAATGCAAGATGGAAGTTGAGGATCCCCACTGTCTGACCTTCAACAAAGAGCTCCGTCGTCGTTCAGCTTGCTTTCTTTTCTTTTATTTTTCTTGCTTTCTTTTAAAAGGGTAACCTGAGCGATGTGGTGGGAATCCCCTGGCATCCTTCTACAGGCCTTCTGCTAAATTAAGGCTGACCTGAATTTGACTCTTGTGAAAACTCAAGCCTTTCAGATTCCTTCTTTTAAAGCCCACAGCTTGGGTATGAGTCCTTTCTGAGGTATGTCACTGATTTTAGAGCAGTAAGTGCAGGGACAAATTATTTCCGTGATTAAATGAAATAGGTAATTCATGTTGGACACTAGCATGATTTGTTCATCATTTTGAGTGCTGCACCCTATTGTCATACACAGTAGCAAAGCAGTGGTGCCAGAGGCTGGCATCGTGCCACAGGCACTCTAGGGCCTGATATGCCAGCATGATGTTCTGGGTCTCTCCGATGAGGATCGAGTCGAAATAATTATTTAGGGATTCCCAAAGGAATGAGAAGTTCAGTACAAGCGATTCTGCAGAGAGAGGCAAAGGGGCCAACATGCTGAAAGAGGTCTCCCCACTTGGGCAGGGGAAGTGCTGTCTGCTTCAGACAAAGCTGGCCAGTTTAGCTCAGGAGACAGGAGAGGCAGCCGGGGAGGAATCTGTTTCACAAGGATCTTTAGTTTTACTAGATCTTTCCTTTATTTTCCTCATCTTATTTGTCCCCTCCTTTTTGTCCTCAGAAGCAGCTTATGATCATCAATGGAAAAGACAAAGCTTTAATGTAATCACCACTTTCCTGGATAAACACAATCTTTTAATCAAATTTCCCCAGGGGCACTTACAAGTAGGGAGAAGTGTCATTAGCAAGTTCTGCCAGCACTGAGAGGCTGCTGCTCAATTTAGAGGAATAACAAAGAAAATCGATTCTCTCAGAGCTCTCACAGAAAATACAGCATGGAAGAAGTGATTTTAGGTACCAAAATAGAGACCAAAACTGATGATTCCTTTTTCTTTTCTTTCTTTTTTTTTTTTTTTTTTTGAGACAGGGTCTTGCTATGTAGTTCAGGCTGGCCTTTTGAACTCGAAGAGCTTCTCCTGCCTCAACCTCCCAAGTGCTGGGATTACAGGCATGTGCAACCACACCTGGCCGGTTTTGTTTTGTTTTTTCTTTTTTTGAGACAGGTCTCCCTCTGTTGCCCAGGCTGGTCTGGAACTCCTGATCTTCCTGCCACAGTCTCTAAGTAGCTGTAATAATGGGTATGTGTGCCCCCATACCTGGCTCATGATTGTCTTTATGACTATATTCCCACAGGTCTATCTTCTTAGCTTAAGAAACACTGAACCAAACTCTACAGGCCATGTCCAGTGTGTGGTCTCCAAGTTGGACACACTTTGTTGTAATTTTTTTAAAAAGGAAGTTTTATTTGCAGCCCTCTTCACTCAGTGTGGCCTAGGCAGGCCAGGCATGTCTAAATCGGGAGCTGCAGGTTGAATGCACATGCGGTCTAGAACCATTACAGCCATCATCTAAACTATCATCTAAACTATCATTTATTGGCTATTTGCTGTGTTCCACACTGTGCTGAGTTCTCTACATGCATTAGATTATTTAATCCTCATATAGACCCCATGAGAAATTTTCATCACTGTTTAGAAAAGGTAGCTGGGCAGGACACCTGCCAAAGACACAGAGGTGTGGTAGGAAGCGGAATTGACAGTCAAAGCCAGGTCTGACTGCAAAACATCTATTCTTAACCACAACAGTGCTTTCTTCTAGCTCAGATTTTCCTTCTACCTGCACACAGCACTGAACAAATTAAAATGCGTCCACTTATATTTTATTATTTGATTTAAAAACTCTGTAAGGCATAACTGCTTCCATTGTTCCACTGAAGAAACTGAGGTACAAAAGGGTAAGAGACTTGCTACAGTGTCCCACCATTAGCAAGTAGCAAAGTTAATTCTAGACCCAGCTATCTTTCCTTTCTACCCAACCACACTGTCCCCAACACATTTTAGTATCAAGAGCCCCGAATTCAGTCATGTAACTAGTCTCTCTCGCAAAATGAATTGAACCGGAAGGATTTTTGATATTCTGAAATAAAGAACTATGAACACACACCTCTTAGTTATAACTGTCGAGTAACAGAAGATATCTGGTTGCGCCCAAGCTGGTCACATCTCAATTAGTTTTAGGAGGAGCTCAGACCATCAGAGAAAGAAAGAGCTTGCTAAAACAATGCAAGAGAAACAGCCTGCCTAGACAGATGGCAGATCTGTGTATCACAGAGTGAGCAGAGAAGACGAAGGCCAGGATCAGCTCCCATTTCCAGTGACACTTGCAGGAGATTCTTTTCCTTCTAAAATCTTAGGAAGGGCCAGGCATGGTGGCGCACACCTGAATTCCCAGCACTCGGTAGGCGGAGGCATGCCAAGAGTTCGAGGCCTACTTGGGCTACACAATGAGTTCAAGGTCAGCCTGACTACATAGCAAGACAGCCTCAAAAAACTAAAAAACAAACAAAAAACAAAACTCAGGGGGCTGGGGATTTAGCTCAGTGGTTAGAGTGCCTGCCTTGCAAGCACGAGGCCCTCAGTTTGATTCCTAGCACACACACACAAAAGAAAAAACTCAGGAAGGGAAGTAAAGATCGGTCCTTATGTCTAGCTCCCCTTTATTTGATCAGTAAAGTGAAAACTCAGTGAATTGTATTCCAGAGTTCTTTATTAGACACCCAGACGACTTGTACAAGATGATAAAATATCACAAGAGCAGGGTGTGACAGCATAGGCCAGTAATCCCCAGCACTCAGGAGGCTGAGGCAAGAGGACTGCTGCCAGTTCAAGGCCAGTCGGGGTACATAGTGAGTTCAAATCCAGCCTGAACTACATAGCAAGACCATGCATCAAAACAAACAAAACAAATAATAAAACATACTGTAATGTTAGCTGAATAATAATAAAATACATAGACAGGATCTTACGTTTTAAATTTTTGTAATCTATAGTCCAAAACAGATAACTATATACTGTACAATAGTTGAAGATGTCAGCAGGGGCATATAAAATTATACTCTTGCGCTTTGAATGACTAAGCTGGAAGTATTAGCAAAGCGCAAGAAGGGACAGTCCAGAAGCCACCACAGGCTTAGTGCCGCTATTTAAAGTAATGAAGCATTTTTCTCTTTTTGGATTCGTCTCACCAAACGATTTCCTCAGCAGGTCAGATTTAGAAAAATGGAAAACATTTTCCAGGAATAAAACAACTGATCCCTACAGAGTAGCTGACTTAACTTTTCTAAGAAATAAATCTTTATCTGACACGCCTAGCTTCCTCAGAAAGTTGTCAGTGATATAATCAACCTTGTGCCAACGCTGCCTGACCCTTATCCGTACCTTATGTTTACAGAATGACGTTACTGAGAGGGCGTCATTTCAATAGCTGTGTGACCTTGAGCAAGTTTCCTATGTCTACACTTTTTCTGGCTCTAAGGCTGAAATAACAATGGTACCTATCTCATGGTGTTGTTAACGAGGATTAAATAACTGCTTTAAATGGCACTGGCACATGTGAAGTACCCAATAAACCTCAGCTATTATTATAATTGCTGTTATACAAAAAAAGCTTTTTTGCGGTGTTAACAATGAACCCCTCTTTCTTTTTGACACAGGGTCTTGCTATGTAGTTCAGGCTGGCCTTGAACTCACTATATATATATATATTTTTTTTTTAACATGGCAAAAATAAAAAGTATTTATTTGCCCAATTCATTGAATATTTAGTATGCACTTTCACAGTTTAAAACTCCATAAACTGAAAATTTTAGACTTACCTTACAAATCTATTTTGTATGTATGTTTATTACCCTATACGGAACTGTTTTAGACTTCATGTTCTTAAATAGTTTTAACCATCAAATCTTTCATCAAATCTCCCTACTCTTTAACTTTTCTACTGGCTGCAGTAAATAATTCAGCAAAATTTCCAGAGAAGGTTCTTGGTCGATATACTTTCTTAACCCCTTGGTATCTGAGAATGTCTTCCAGTTGCCTTCACACACAAACACTAACTTGACAGGGTATGTAATTGTTGGTTCAAAATTATTTTCCCTTAAAATTCTATACGTGTTGTTCCATGGTTTTCTGGCATTTAGAATTGTAAGAGAAAAAATCTCAGGTCAGTCTGACTTTTGCCCCTTTGTAAGTAACCTGCTTTCTCTGGATACTTACAAAATTTTTTCTTTATCCATGAAATTTTAAAAAGTTACAAACAATGATATGTCTAGGTGTTGCTTTCTTCTCATTAAATTTTAAAGATGCCCTGTGAGCCTTCATTTGCAGGCCTACTTCATTCTTCAATTCTGGATAGTTTTCTTCAATTTGTTCCTTAATTATTGTTTTAGCTTCATTTGCTTTGTCCTCTCAGGTATTCCTATTACACACAGATCATATCTATTGGACAGGCCCTCTACATCTCTTTTTCTCTTTCTTTTCTCATTTTGATTTCTTTGAACTTTTCCTCTGCATTCTATGAGAATTTCTCATTTTGCATTTACTTCAGCAATTTTATTTTGTGACCAACACTGCTTACATGCTTCCTTTAAGTTGGATGGCCATGATCTCTTCCATGTGGTCACACACCACCTGCTCTATAATTAAGCCCATACACAGGTATTGAACTTTTATAAGATGTTCATTACTTTCTAGATAATCACTGTAGACCAACAGGAGGCATTTTCTTGGTTATTTAGCTCTATTCCTTTCTTCTGAACTGTGGTTTTAAGACTCTTTGCAATGGGGTCCAAAAACGTGGTTTTCTCAAGTACCAAAGTTAAAGAACCTAAGCTCACTACTGTAGTCCAGGCTGACCTGATCTTGCTGCGATCCTACTGCCTCAGGCCTGCGCGATGCCTGGCTTTTACTCCTTTTTTATTTTCCCCCATATAAGCAAACTTTAGCTCAGAATTTCCAAATCTCCTAAATATGAAGAGGAAAAAATTTTGTTTCTAATGCCTGACCCCTTTAGTTCTGAAGAACTGAGGCTACTAACCCATTGAATCTTGTACTTTACACGCTTTCCAAAGTATTTTGCATTTATTAATGCATCTGGATCTTCTAACATCACCCTGAAAGGAGAATAATAGCCCAAATTTATAGAAATGAGACAATGAAACCCAGAATAATGCTACGCATAATGGTCATATTGTAACCAAATAGCAGAGAGGCCTAAACGCTAGAGTTATGATCCCCAAGTCAGTGTTCTTTTCATGATGCAAGATATTCTAAGATGCCTTTGAAGCAAGTCTACTCATTTATACAGTATCACTGAAGTCCGTACTTTATTCAGATTTCCCCTTTTTTGGTACAGGGTCCCATTTAGGATGTCATGGCTCCTCAGGGTCTTCTTGCCTGTGACAGTTCCTCAGACTTGCCTTGTTTCTGATGACCCTGATAGTCTCAAGGGGTCCTGGCCAATTACTTCACAGAATGTGCCTCGGTTGGGATTTGCACAATGTTTTTCTCATGATTAGACTGGGGTTACGGCTTTTTGGAAGACCACAAGGGTAAAATGCCATTCTTATCACATCTTATCAAGGGTACATGCTAACAACATGGCTTAACATTGGTGATGTCGTTGCCTGGCTGAGCCATTGTTTATCAGCTTTCTCCACTGCAAAGTTACTTTTCTCTCCTTTCTACTCTTAGGAAACAAGACGCTATACACAGCCCACCCTTAAGGAGTGGGATTATCTATGGAAGTCACTTGGAATTCTGCACAGATTTGTTTACTCTCTCCTATTTAGTCATTCATCCATCCACCCATTCACTCATGTCAGCATGAACTCATAGATATTTATTACTCGGTTTGGGTTATAAATCCAGTCCCACTTTACTTTGTTGCTCAAACTGTTCTGTGGCCAATCACCCTAGGGCTCTTTTGTTCGATTCAGATGGAAACTGTGAATTGGCAAAGTATAGCTCTTCTAGCAGCCTGGATGTCACCAGATGACACCAGGTAATGCTAGATATCAACAGCTGACACAGCCCAGCAATCACCGTCAATGCCTGCTTGTGCTGGGCATCACAGGTTGACTCTACTGGATGCTGGTATCTGCTGCTGGTCTCTAGGGCTCTTTGGTGTTATCAGCTTTGTTTTTTTGGTCTTTCTTTGGAAACAACTGCTTTGCCACATTACTCAAGATAAAAGTTCCAAAAAAAAAAGATAAAAGTTCCAAATAGATTTATAAGACTTTCAGGGCCCCCTACCCAAAACACAAATCACCAGTGGGTTTACAGGAAAACCAAAGCAAGTCTTTATTTTAACAGGGCTTGTGCTACATACAGCACAGGGCAGCCAGTACACAGGAAGGAGCCCTCCTAGATGAAAACCTTGGAATTGGCTGGGGAATGCTGCCTACGTAGCAGCTTGCAGGCCTGTTTCAGTGAGGGTGAGGGCTGAAAGCATGCTATGAATGCTGGGTATGTAACTAAGGGGCCTGGATCCCTCCCTCCCTGATCTTAGCCTCTGCAGGGTGCCCTCTCTGTTCTTTAGTATCATTTGAAGTGGCAGGCCTGGGGAAGGGGCAACACACTGCCTGGCTGGACTGGAGAATGGCAGTTTGATAGCCAGCAAGGACACCACTAGATTAACTAGGGAGGACACCGAAGCAAACTGTCCCAGTCCACTGGGATCCAAGGGGGAACAAACAGAAAAGCAAGGGGAGAAGCAGGCTGGCCACCAGCCAAGTCACGTCCCTTCTAGCTGGCAGAGAGAAAAATGAGTCAGGTGCTTCTGTCTGTCTCAGTTCCAGCTTTAGTCACTGTGAGTTCCTTCAGTTGACCCCTTTGTTCAACATATCTTCAATCACTGATGTAAAAAAAATGCGGCACTTCATTTTGTGTGTGTGTGTGGCTTCAGGTTCATTTTGCATATTTCCTGCCATACTCTGCCAGTCATTTTTCCAAGGAGTCCTGGTTTTTTTTTTTAATGAGAAACCAAGATCTGGACACTCAGTATACATTCATTCTAGTTCTTTTCTGGATAAATAACTGCTAAAAAAAAAAAAAAAAAGTCTCAGTGTGGCCGCACTCATGTGAACTGGGAACTCCAGCATTGGAACTCAACTCTACGGAACAACACCTCAAATCACTTTTTCTTTCAAAGAACAGGTAAGTCTAAGCAAGAAAGAAAATATGCAAAGAACATTCATTATGAGACAAACCATTAGGCTTGCTGTATTGTAAACCAACCCAACATAGTCACAACAGAACTAGAGAAGGAGTATTAGAATAACAGAGTCATTTGTCGAGGGTCATCAGGGAGAATACTGATAGTATCTTCAGCTTTGCCACATAACAGACACAGCATGGTATACTCCTAGAACAAGACAAAGTGCATAATTACCTCGAGGGACAGTAAGATGCTTCATAACTGACTCCGGTAAAGTTCTCTACAGATTGTCATAGATATTCTTTCTGAACATCACACAACTTCCTTCATTTTTTCCTTCTTTTCTTCCTTCCACCCTCCCTCCCTTCCTTTTTCAGTGCTGCTGGGGATGGAACCCAGGGATACTCCAGACTAAGCTACATCTTCAGGTGTATTTATTTATTTATTTATTTTTGAGACAAGGTTTCACTAAGATGCCCAGGCTGGCCTTGAATTCGTGATCCTCCTACTTCAGGTTCCAAGTAACTGGGATTACAGGCATTCACCACCATCCCCAATTCAAATCAATTTCTTCAACACTTAATCAGCAATGGTTTGGGTTTATTCTGTAATCCTCAGAGTCTTTTGTTTATATAAGTGAATACATATTGATGCTCTTGTTTAATATGTGTATAAGAATGTCACCTTGGAAATACATGGCTATCTCTTGGTTGTAGCACACACACTTAACTTAGTGTTGCTATTTAAAATAATGAAGCAATTTGAGTGTGGGTCCCTAGGGACAAATTTCTGTTCCTAGAACTGTTGTTTTCCAGGGTATTTAATACGAATATGCAACGGGGGGTAGGGGAAGGAGGGGAGAAAATCTCCAAATTGAAGATGCTAGAAAAATAAACAAGTATGTTACATTCACTAGTATGCCATACCCCATATTTAAATATCTAATTGCCCAGAATTTCATCTAAGGAGTTTTATGTTTCTTGGGCTCAAAAGATGTCCAGACTAGCAATAGAGGAATTTTATTTTAGGCAAAACTCTTTAGGGCAAAGTCCTATTGTTGTACCTGTCTCTTTAATTACAATTCTTTCTCTTCTTTAGGAAAACATCTCTTTTAGTCTATCAGTACTCTCACACCTGATGTTGCTAGCTATCTGGAAATTAGTCAAGGCAGCTTGTGTTTCTTGGGTCTCATGAAAAGTCACTAGAAAGGGCCACAGAGATAAAAGCAGTGGCAGTGGTGTGAGTAACAAGAAGCAGACAACTCATTTCCATAGCTGTAGCAGCAGGAAGCCTGCTTTAAGACCACAGTTCTCAAAGCAGTTAGTATGTGGTGCTGGAGACTGAACCCAGGCCCTGTGCGCGGTGCATAAGTGCACTACATCCCCAGTCTTCACATTTATTTTCAAGTCTACGCAATAGAAATACATGGAGGCCAGAGTTCAGAGAACAAATACTAGTCCCAGGAATTAGAATAAAATAAAAATCCATGCTCCCTAAGGTCTTCTACTGTTCTTAAGTACTTCTGCTTTAACCTGCCGCACATTACCAGTGGGACTGCAACCTCTTACAGATGAGAAACATAATAGAATCGAAAAGGGAAAACATGAGATGCTAGACAAATATCCAAGATTTCAACCAACTTATTTTTTGCCACGTTTACCTCAGCACCTACAATGTGCCAGGTGCACTGGCAGATATTAAAGAAGGCAAGGACAGTTTGACATCACAAAATTTACAACTTATCTTGGAAAAAAAATAAAGTAGACGATATAATCTGGCAAGATTACTAAATCAGTGAGACTGATTACACCTGTAATCTTTTATTTATAGGCTGTCTGGAATCCAAATTTCATTGTAAGTCACTCGCCTGGAATTCAAAAGCAGTTTCTCACAGAAGTAATGTTATGCATGTGGCAGTTAGGTTCCCAGGAATATCTAAAACTCTTTTAAATTTATACTGTACAAGTGCTACAGACACTAACCATATATAGCAATGCGGTGTGGGAAAGAATGTATAGAATTCTAACATGAGATCCGGGAAACACAGCTCCCCATGCTGCCAGGAACATGGGTGAGATTAGGCCACCCTGCAGTAAAACTGGCCAAGTAGGGAGAATAAAACCCTCTAGTCATCCATGAGACCTTCACAGGCTCTACCTGGGCAGGCCCTAGGACTAGAAATTTAGAAGGAAGAGTGGGGTGGATAACAGCACTTGGGTCAAGGCCAGATCCTCTGTTTACCTGGAAGGTCCCTTGGTCCTTTTTTTCCTATTCCTCCCTATTAAATTCTGACCCCACGTTTCCTTCTCTAGCCCACCGAGGAGAGAAAGCAGTTTCACAGCTCCCCTCTTGTTTCCCGCGCTAAACACATAGTCCACTTAAGAGCTTTTTACCAGCAGATTTTGAAAAACAAATAACTGTAACTACTTGTATTTTCCATCTAAACTCCGTATTTCTGCTTCCATTTGCACCTTTAGTCTTGCCATCAGAAGAATCTTAGTTTGTGCAAAAATTGTATTATGATTGTTTTAAAAACTGAATTCTTACCTTTTAGAGATACACAATGAAATATTTACAGAAATAGTGATATGTTTTGGATTTACCTCACAATAATTCTGTGGGGATTATCTGCCTACTTTTGATTATGTATAAATTTCCCATAAGATTAGAATACACTAAAAGGTTGGGGATGAGGGCGTGTCATAGCAACTGAGAATGAGAAGTTAATGGGATCATCAGGCTGAGACGGAAGTGCCCACATGGCTAGTCACTTGATTCAGGGCCTGATGCAAGTACGAGAAAAGTACAGCGAACGGAGAACACAGCATAGGCTGCACCAGAGGTAAGATTTAATTGGTCTGAAGGTAGAGAAAAGGACAATTCAAATCAAGGAAAAAGCATGAACGACAGCAATACAGAAAACGGAAAGTAGATCCCATATGGAGTAAGAGGGAAAGAAGCTGCGCTGGCAGGCGAGTGCAGGATCACATGTTTAGAAAGACTGATTCCATGGCAGTGTGGAGGACTACAGTAATTAGGTTTGAGTGGGTGTGGTCCTTCACATGGTAGACAGAGGCCTGGTAGCCAAGCCAGAAAAAAGCAAGAGAAACAAAGGACAGGTCAGGTGCTAGGGTCAGAGAAGGAGATATGGAAGACATCGACTCTAAATAAGAGACTGAGTACTCACATCCTACATGAGGGAGAAGACAGAAGGTTCTGGACCAGAGAAAGGTTCCAGCTCAGAGGAATCAGAGGAAACAGAAAAGTAGTTAAACTGATTGAAAAACAAAGTCAGCCAAGCACTGTGGAACCCCAGGGATAAAACGCTCCAAAAATGCAATAGTTTACAACACTAGACCCAGAAAATGTGTCAAGAGAGTTAAGAACAGAGGCAAAAATCACAGGATTTGGTCAGATTATAGGAAACCTCTGGCAACTAGTTTTAGTCAAGTAAAAATGAAAATCAGTTTGTAGGTGGTTAAGAGGAGCATAGGGAAATAAAACAGAGTAAAGACCCATTCAAATAAAGAAGAAAAGGAAGGAAAGAGAGGATTACACATGAATTACAGAACTATGTGAATAAAAGAATTTAAATTTATTTTTTAACAAATGAAGAACTACTATGTTTAATGTTAAAAAAAAAAAAAATAAATGCCCAAAGCAGGATGTGGTCGTGCACACAATAATCTTAGCACCCAGGAGGCTAAGGCAGGAAGACTGTGCCAAGTCTGAGGCCAGCCTGGGCTAAACAGTGAATTCGAGGCCAACCTGGACTAAGTGAAAGATTATCTCAAAAAAAAAAAAAAATCCCACAAAAGAAGATGCTACAAAGACAAAAGATAAGATGTGATTACTGAGGAAATAAGGTAGGGTAGCACTGGTGAGGAGGAAATAAAAATCTTCTTACCTAAAAAGAGGGAAGGCAGAGTCTAAAGTTGGGACAATGCTACATATGATGTATTCAAGGAAGGTTCAGGAGAAATGAGATAAAGGGAAATTGAGACAGCCCAGTCAGTGGAAATCTGGGTATCTATTACAGCCAAAGGTGAGCTATGGAAAGGCCAGTGAGGTGGCCTGAAAACAGCATTTAAGAAAAATCATCTCATGATGACATATAGAATATCGGTTGGGGGAGAGTAGATGTTGCGAGAGAAAAGATTGGAGTTAGAGAATCTTGTTTTTTCATTGTTTTTGTTTTTTTGAGACGGTCTCACTATGTAGTTGAGGTTGTCTTTGAACTTACTATGTAGCCCAGGCTGAGCTCCAGCTCTCAGGAATCTCCCTGCCTCAGCCTCTAACCCCTGGGATTACAGGTGTGCACCAGCACGCCCAGAGAGAGTTTGGTTTAGGAGGTTTTTTAAAAAACTTTTGGTGGTACTAGGAGTTGAACCCAGGGACTTTGCACTAAGCTGTAACCCCAACATCTTTTTTTTTAATTTAATTTTGAGAAAGGGTCTTATATCACTAAATTTCCCAGACTGGGTTTGAATTTGGATCAGCCTCCTAGAGTGTTGGGATTACTGGTACGTGCCACCACACCTGGCTAAGAATTTTTCTAAGAGAAATTCTCACTATCTGGGCACCGTGATTCCTAGCCATCTTCCTTTACCTTTATTTTCCCTACCTGACAGTAACTTCTGAGACACCTTTGAACGTGGCTGCATTTGGTCACAAAGGAAAGCCAAGCAGGCGTGGGTCTCATGGCAGTGATTCACAGCGGCTCGCTGAGGACGTAGCAGACAATCTCAACATCCACTCGGCTCCAAAGGGCTCCCACAAGCTTATGGAAACACTGCTATACATTCCCCTTTCCTTTCATGAAAAGGGAGAGCTGCTTATTTAAGCCTGTGAACCATCCATTCCTATCTGGTCTCTGCTTATTCGCAGAGGTCTTAATTTTCACCCTACGCCACACATAGCAGGTAAGCACTGTGTGTTGTTTTTAGCGCTAGTGGTGGGACCCAGGGCCTTGCACATGTTAGCCCTCTACCCCTCCAGCCCTCTACGTATTTTTTAAGGAATACTTTTTGGATGTTGAACAGTTAGTACTTAAGATGTTATTTAGATTAACTACCACATAGCAGACCAGATTATGACAGGTGGCTAAATATTTTCCCTCATGTTGAAACACAAACAGGAGAACCTATACTATTTTATTACTCTGTTATGGAAGGTTATCTTTTTTTTTCCCTAATTAAAGTACTGCCCAAATTTAAAGACTAAAAAGACAAAATTCTCTTTATGGTTTCTCTTTTTGTCAGTGTAGGGATTGAACCAGGGGCTTATGCACAAAAGGCGAGCACTCTACCACTGAGCTACGCCCTCCGCCCCTCCCTTGACTGTTAAAAGCTCTAACCCGATACTTATTTATTCTGTCTTTTGAAACAGGGTTGCCCTATGTCGTCCACCCCGGTCTGGAACTTGCAATCCTCCTGCCTCGGTCTCCGCAGTGTTCGAATCATAAGAGGGAGCCACCATGCCCTGTGTAACCTAGTATTACATCCTATGGGTCACTACATACTTCACACAAAATAAAGAAACTCAATCTGAAGGCTTGAAAATGGAGGCGACAAAGAAGAGCCAAAGGCTCCTGTCTGTCCCAGCCCAGTGGTGGCGAACCTGCATCACATGTGCCGCAGCCGGCTGTTGACAATCACCAAAAGGCTCTAAAAGGTTTGAAAGGCTCAAAAGATTCACCATCACTGTCCCACATCTTGCCTCACTGTCTAGCACTCTATGTCCATGACATTTGTAAATCTTCATCAACTTCTAGACACTGTAGGCCACAGAATTCCACAGAATTCTCCCACCGCTCTCACAACCGCAGGAAAACTACACCTCCTACTAAATCCCTTATTCTCTAGTAGTTTTCCTCCTTCAAACTTGATATGCCCACCTTGCAATCTTACTAAACAAACAATATTAAAATGTCTCTGTGGTCTGTACTAAGACCACAGAGCTGCTCAAGTCTATATGCCAGCTAGGGAAAACAAAGGTAACCTCTTTATCAAGACTTCCACACCCAGCGAGTGTGGTGGTGTGGAAAGGCCAACAACTGCGTGAAGGCATGGTGGACAGAGAGAAACGAAGCACAATAATAATCTCACAAGAAGCCATATGGGGTACTCGCTTTGGCAGCACATATACAAGAAGCCGCATGGTCTGCGCTTCACAAACACAAATGACAGGACTGAGATATCATTTGTAATGCACGCATTTTGATTTATGATCTGTGAAAAACTGTTTTAAATGTGGTTAGATCTGTGAAACATTTAAAAGTTTCTGTCTCAATTTGCACAGGTAGAAGAGAGGAATGGTCTCCTTTAACAGTTGCTAGTACTTCATTTATAAAAACTGTATCTAGATTTTCAAGGTTACTTTTACTACCCCTCCCATGACAGGGTCATAAAATCCGTACATTTACCTGAAATTCATCCATGATACTGAATGTGTACTCATGCCTGGCCACTACATGATGACAATTCTTACACAGATCTGCCAAAACAAAAAGATACTTAGGTAATTAAATCTTGGAAAGTTTCTTAGACGAGTAAAAGCTGCATTCTCAGCAAAACGTTGCAAAGAGAAAATTAACTCTGTCATATATAACACAGCAAAAAACCAGCTATAATACTGACTTTTGTAAGAATTCCAGAATTCATCACATAGCAACACTGTAAAATTCGGATCTGAACCCAGAGACATAATGTGCACACATTAATTCCCACTGAAAGCTCTCCAAGATAATCAATTAGCAGATATACAAGTGTGTTTTTTAAACTAGCTGGTCCTATCTAACTATGCAAAAGATTTAATTCTCAGGAATGACAGTAACTTCGCTATTATCAATCTTTTATAAAGACAAATGCTAGACATTAAAGTGAATTTAATGGTAATAAAAGAATCTAGGAAAAACAATACAGTAATAACAATTACGATTTATTGAGTATATACTGTGCGCCAGATATATATATACACACACACATACACACACACTTTTTTTTTTTTTGGTGGTGGTACTAGAGATTGAATTTTGTGGTACTGGAGGCCCTGACCCTTTTGCAACAGGGTCTTGCTAAGGTGCTAAGTTGTTCAACCTGGGCTCAAACTTGCACTTGTCTTGCCTCAGGCTCCCAGAGTCCTGGGATTACAGATGTGCCCCCAGCACGAGATACTCTTTTAAATATTTTTTACCTGTTTATTCACTAAATCTGAAAAACTCAACAAGATAAATATTATCATCACTTTTCTAAACAATAAATAAGGAAACAAAGGTACACTGTGATTAAGTAGGCAGGACAACTCCTGAGGTGGAAGGTGTTGGAAGCAGAGCTCCAACCCAAGCATTCCGGCCCAGCGCCCTGCTGTGACGACTGTGCCCTACTGCCTACAACAAAATACAGTTTCAGAGGAATGTATGCTGAAAAGAAAGATAAAGATTCTTTTTTATGGCTTTTTTTCAACTGAGCCTATTCTAAAGGCTTGGTGTCTTTCATAAGTCTCTTTCAAAAATATAATGATCTGTACACTTATTTCTCATATATACTCAAAATATACCCAAGAACCAGGAAACAAGCAAGAAGGGGATGTGAACAGTGTAAACTTTCACAATGTCCACATATACTTAATGTGTACATATAACTTAATTTACTCAGTCATTCTCAGGCCCTCAGAATTGATTTATTTTTATTATATATAGTTTATTGGTTTGGTTTCCCAGTTTTGAGGATAAGGAGCACCACGTGAAGGTAGCACATTTATAAAAGCAAAATAAAGAAACAATAGACTGACAATAAGATAGGAGGCAAAATTTAAAAAGTTACAAAAGTAAAAACAAGACTGAAAAAACCACAGCATCCCAGGGTCATCCAGTTTAGGGGCAAACAGCCCTACACACTGTAAAAGCTGTTAGGAACCATCACTGCATATGCTACAATAGAAAGTGAAAATGCAGAGAGGACCCCACAGGTAAAAAAGTCTCTCTGCATCTTATTTAAGGTAGCATAAAGGCCTTGAAATGCTGTTGAAGAAATAATTTAATAAAAAATTTGGTGCCTGAATCACAAGCTTCAGTTATCTGCAGAAGTCATTCATGTAGAATATCTGATATTAGATAATGAGTTAACTGTTTTTACTCTTAAAAACCTAACCGGTAACTAGTTGTTACAATACAATATTGAAAGAGCATCAGAACACTGTACAACATATCAACTTCCAAAAGTTGACACCTGCTAACAGACTTGCACTACACACACACACACACACACACACACACACACACACACACAGCCTACTTACGATCATAGGTAACTATTTCTTCTCCATCTTCCTCTTTTAGAGATTTGTTTGTGATCAGCATAAAATCCCGCTTATTGCACACTGCACAGCCTGTAAAGTTCAGTAAGAAAGATCCATTCTCCAGACAGGTGTTACCCTAAAATATTAGAAATAGGAATTCTCTTACGTCTTGATATCTTTAGTAAAAGTGATTAATAGATTTAAATTCTCTAAAAGCAAAAAACATGGCCAGCATTTACTTGCTGGAAGGCTACACCAAATAATTACCAGCTTTCCTGAAGACACTTTATTCATGATTAATAAAACTGAAGCACTGTGAAAATTAAGTCTGTAAGTCTCTGAGGAGGGCAACTGTATTTAAAAAAGTGAAGTGCAACCAGGTAGTTAGAAACAACAAGGAAACCTTAACAAAAATACAAAGAGTAAAATAAGAAAAATTACATAGCCAACAATATTAAATGAGGTACATCAAAACTAGAATTAAAATTTAATCAAAATGAGGACACTGAGCTAAGACCAAAAATGATCTTATACCCTATGATCTCAGTTGAATGTTGAAATACCTTTTCCTCAAGCCTCAATAATACCACAAACTAGGGGCTGGGGATTGAGCTCAGTGATAGAGTGCTTGACTAGCAAGTACAAGGCCCTGAGTTCGATCCCCAGTACCCTCCCCAAAAAACCCTGAAAAACCACAAAGTAAACCAAAGCATTCAGATCCACAGACACCAGTTCTGATGAATAGATACGTGATTCCAGCAGAGAAAGCAAAGCCTGTGATGCATCAGCCTGACACAGCACTCAAGACAGCGTTTAGCTTCATCACTAAGAGATGGGAAACAACTTACATTCTTGGCTTATGGGAACTCTTTGCTAAGGGAAGGGCTTACTACTAACTGTTAAGAATCAAGTCGTTTTACAAATAACCTAGCCTAACCCATTTCTGAGCAACAAATTTAGACTATTTTAAAATAGTTACTGTGACTAAAAATCATCTTGATCAACATCTCTCCAATGCATTTATGTGCCTGATACTATACAAAGCGCCATGGAGCATTCAAGGACAAGCCAAGTGTTTTTTTCACCTTCAGGGGGCTTAAGAATCAAGCTCCACCTTAAAATCCACAAGAGGTCATTCTGGATTCCCAGCACCATGATTAGTCTCTTTCTTCTAAGAGGCTTCAGATCTATGTATGAAGGAAGAGATTAACTCTGGTGAGGGGAATCAAGACATTAGTATACAGTTCAGAGATATTAAATCATCTGCGCATTGACTTAACTACATATAGAAAAAAAGCCTTGGAATTAAGGTATAAACTTGTAGCTATTAACAATGAGTACTTTGACTTGCTTTTTAAAAAAAAAAGATAATTTTTTTAAACTTTAAAAATTGTACACTGGGGTTGGGGATTTAGCTCAAGAGGTAGAGCACTTGCCTAGCAAGCACACAAGGCCCTGAGTTCGATCCCCAGCACCCCCCAAAAAAATTGTATAGTGAGGTAAAATTTACAACAATAAAATTCACATATTATAAGGACACAGGTGAATGACTTTCCAACAAACATACATTCTCATGTTGCCACAACCTCTATCAAAACACAGAACATTTCTCTCTCCCCAGGAAGTTCCTTCATACTTTAAGTTTGTCTCAACCTCTATCCTGTATCAGGCACCCGCCAACCTGATTCTCTCTCTACTTTCTTGCAAGTTCCAGAATTTCACAAGCAGCATTCCAGTGCACAGATTCATCTGCTGATGGCCATTTGGGGTATCTTCAGTTTTGGGTTATAATGAATTAAGCAACTATGAAGATGAGTGTCTTCCTTTCTCTTGGGTTAAGTATCTAGAAAGATATTTGTTGAGTCCATCTTGTGGTTAATAAAAGTAAATTTAACTTTGTAAGAATCTGCCAAATGGTTTTCCACTTTAAAGGTCTGTCAACAAGGTGTGAGTTCCAGTCTTTTTGCTCCAGTCTTTTTGTTTTGTTTTTGGTGCTGGGGATCGAATTCAGAGCCTTCTGCTTGCAAGCACTCTAACTACTGAGCTAAATTCTCAGTCCTGCTCCAGTCTTTTTCCCTTTACCCACTCTAGTTATGTAAGTGGTAACATCATGGTAGTTTTCACTTGGGTTTCCCTGATGACTAATGATGTTGAGCACATTTTTCTTGTGCCTATTTGTGACTTCTTTGGTGAACTGTCTTTTGCTCATTTTTAAAGTTAGGCTGCTTACTTTTTATATTAAGTTTTTTGCTAAATATAACAAACATTTTCTCCTTGTCATTAGTTTGCTTTTTAAAAAATGGCTCTTTGAAGAGTAGCATTGAATGTTATGAACTTCAATTTATCATTTTTTTCTCTTTTGATTTTGCTTCTTGTCCCCTAAGACATCTTTGTCTACCCCAAAACTGTAAAATTGCAGATTTTCTCCTGTTTTCTTTTAGAAGTTTTATAGTTTTAATTTATAAGTTTAGGTTTATGATCTGTCTTGAAATAATTTTGTATGAGATGAGGATCAAACTTTCGTAACAATACGCAGTTGTTCCAGAAAAATTTGTTGAAAGACAGTCCTTTCTCTCATGAATTACAATGGTGTCTTTGTAGAAAAATCAAATGATTATGTATACTGGGTCTAGTTTGACTCTTCTGTTTCCTTGATTTATCTATCTATCACCACTTTTTCTGGTACTAGAGACTGAACCTAGGACCTTCACAATACACTATATCCCCCATCCCTTTTTTTGAGATAGGGTCTCATTAAGTTGCTTAATTGCCCAGGCTGGGTTTAAATTTGTGATCCCTCTTGCCTCAGCTTCCCAGAGTGCTGCGATTACAGGCATGGACTACCATGCCTACAACATTCTCTTGATTGTAGCTTTATAGAAAGTCTTTACATTGGATAGCTTATCTACTCTAACCCAGCTATTATAGGTTTTTTCATTTTCATAACAATTTTAGGATCAATTTACAAACTTCTATAAAAAACCTGGAAATTGAAACGATACTTGCTGGGGTCAGACTGCCATGGATTCCAAGAAATGAAGGAAAGCAAAGCAATCTCTAAAAAGATCTAAATACTAATTTCAAAGAGAACTGCACTGGGTTGCACCACAAACACAGCTCCTTGCACAGGAATGCTGAAACTCTGATCTCCTAAGTAGGCAGAATGTAAATTCTAAGAAAACACTGAGAAAAGAGATCACTTATCTGTTGTGTGATGAGTAAATACTTGAAATGGCAAATTGCAAGGATAGTATATAAGAAACTGATGGGGCTTTCCCTAAGAACCCTGGTCATTTGAAAGCAATAAGAGTAACCTTTGTCAGTGAAGGATAGCTCTTTTATTAGACTATTAACACCCAAGTCTGGGAGGGTAAACTGAAGCACACAATAATCTGGGAAGCTTTTGAGGCTTCCACAGGAGAAGAAAAAGAGCACAATCAAAATCAATTCCACCATAACAACAGTAAGCCATACCAGTTCTAAGAAGGGAAAAAGGTGAAGTACTCCTAGAAAATGTGACGCAGATAAATCCCGGTTGAAGATTTGTGAAAGTACACAAGTGTGCAAGAAATGGCTGAAAACTATAATGATAATTAGCATGACAGTACAGCTGATAATTAGTATGATAGTATAGTGTAACACTTTATAAATTTGAGAAATCTACAATTATTTGACAAGGATTGGACCAATTTGTTTTTCTAGAAAATTAGTATTTCTGATGGTATAAGCTAATGTAGATGTAGGTATAATGTATATGTAAATTAATGTATGTTTGTCCAGGAATGTTTAAAATTAAAAATGGAAGGCTGAGGAAGTAGCTCGGTGGTAAAGTACTTCCTAGCATGTACGAGGTTCTAGGTTCAATCCTCGACACCACGAAAAAGGGGAGAATATTTTGTGTGTATGTGTTTGCACGCATGCGTGTATGTTGGCTTGGCCTTTCTTTCATTTTCCCTTTCTCTCTTTTTTTCTTTCCTTCCTTTCAGTACTAGGAATTGAACCCAGGGCTTTTCATTGAGCTACATCACGAGACCTTTTATCTTTTTTTTAAAGACAGGGTTCTCCCTAAGTTGCCCAGGCTGGCTTCAAACTTGCAATCCTCCTGCCTCAGCTTCTTGAGTACCTGGGATCAAAGGAATGTGTCAGCATGCCTGGCTGAGACTATGGTTTTTAAAGAACCAGCTTTAGGTTTTGTTGGGGTATTTTTTCCTACTGCTTTTCTATTCCTTATTTAATTTCTTCTTTACACTTTATTTCCTTCCTTCTGCTTACTTTAGGTCTAGCTGGTTCCTGATTTTCCACTGTCTTGATGTTTGCCTACTGATTGGAAACTGTTCTTGTTTAATATAGGCATTTACAACATAACATTTAAAGATGCAGAACAGCATTTAAAACACCCCATCACATACAATGGTTTTTTTGTTTTTGTTTTTGTTTTTTTGGTGTTAGGGATCAAACTCAGGGCCTTGTGCTTGCTAGGTAAGTGCTTTACCCCTGAGCTAAATCCCCAACCCCAACATATAATGTTTTAGTGGTTATATATCCAACTCAGCATTTAATTAAATTTGGCTTAATCCTATCTACTAAGCAAGAATTTGAATACATGAACTCTGGTAGCTTAGTTTTTTTTTTTTTGGTGGTGCTGGGGATCGAACTCAGGCCCTTGTGCTTGCAAGGCAAGCACTCTAATCACTGAGCTAAATCCCCAGCCCCTGGTAGCTTAGTTTTAAATAAGGTACAAAACACATCATTTTTAATTTAAACTATTCATTTACACTGGTTTTTCCTTCTGATTAATCTAATGATTTAGCTTTCCGTTTCTGTTGCATTATTACAAAGTTTAAAGCTGAAATATGAAATATATGAAATGCAGGTTTCAGTTGAATTTGATTTGTAAAAAATTTTATTATAGCTGGGCAAGGTGGCACACACCTGCAATCCCAGCACTCAGGAGGCTGAGGCAGGAGGACTGCTCCAAGTTCAAGGCCAAGGCCAGTCGGGGCTACACAGTGAGCTCAAGACCAGCCTGAATTATATAGTGAGACCCTGTCTCAAAATACAAAAACAAACAAACTCCAAAAAAAACCAAACCAAAACAAGAAAAAAAAAATCACAGTTTTGTTCTGTTCAGTTGTTTTAGAAAATATAATATGGTTCTAGTTCTAAATGGTTTGCTAAAGGCTTTTTTTTTTTTTTTTTTTTTTTTTTTTTTTTTTTTTTTTTTTTTTTTGTTTTTTGTTTTTTTTTGGTGCTGGGGATCGAACTCGGGTCCTTGTGCTTGCAAGGCAAGCGCTTTAACCACTGAGCTAAATCCCCAGCCCGCTAAAGGCTTTTTTGAAGGAAAAACATTTCTGGCTCATAGCTAAGTAAAAAAAAAATTAGGTTCAGAAAATTAGAATGGCTAATTTCCCACTATATTCATGCTTGAGTTCAAGTTCTCAGTGTATCATTACAAGCAAGTAGGGCAGAACCGTTAGGAATTCAGTACTGTGTTATTTCTAGTCTATGAAAAACATCTATCATGAAACTCCAGTTACTTTATGTAACCAAGCATAAATAATTAAATATCACTTACTTATTGTGCACTTAGTTTCCTGACAAGCTAATCTATTTTCTCTGCCAATTTTTTTTAAATTAGGGAACTATATTTGCTGCTGCCATTTTATTACGTTTCTCTTGCTAAGCTCAAGCAAAGTGGCTTCTACTTTTAATGCCCTTAAAGGTATGTCATGATTTCAAGGAATCCCAGAGTTAAAAGGGTCCCTGATAGTCCAAATAGCTTACTGAACAAGATAAAGGGAGCTCAATTCCTCCAAAAGTTACCCATCCCATTTTCGAACATCTGCTAGAAAGTTCCTTATTCTGTTTCAAAGTCTACAACCCATAACATCCACCCACTACGTATTTTTAAATCTGCCTTCTGAAATTCCAAAGAAAAGTTAATTCTTCCTGACAGCTTTTAATTATTTCAGAACAGACTAAAACAGAGAAAAGTGCTTTGGAAAGGTACTTGCCTGGTTTTGCAATCTCAGTCCTTACTCTTTTTCAGATTTTTAAAGTTTCATTTCCTAAGTAAATTTATTCTTTGAAGATCAGTCTTTGCTTCTCTACATTCTTTTCAACAACAAATCTTTTCTACTTTGACACCCTTGTCTGCCTCATACCCAAACATTATATCTTCACATCTCCTCACATATTACATTCTCAACCTCAAACGAAGCATGATAAAAAACAACTCAACCATCTGCACCCCCAATTTTGCTTCCTCTTCTTGTATGCCTTCAATTTCAGTGACGGTATTTCCAACCTCTCAGCTGCCCGGTTTGGAAACCCTGAGATCACTGATAGCTCCTCTCTCCTTCTCTCCTAAATGAAACTGGTTGAGTCCTGTTAGTTCCTTCTTTGAAGCCTTCACTTTCTCATGCCTCCACTGTTACCACATTCTGTGGGCTCGCCTTTCGCAACTCCACCCCACTACCTCAGTTTACAGCCATGACTCATATTCCTTAATAGAATTTGGAGTCATTTCCTATACAAAATTATTTGATGGCTGCCCATAGCCTACAAAAGGTAAAACCTAACTTCTCAGTATGACTCGAGGCTTTCACTTGGCTCTCCTCTTAAGAATTCTACCTGATCTCTCTAGTAATCTCCACTGAAAACTTTCCCCTCATGGTCCCTGTAATGTGGAATGTTCATTATTAGATTCATAAAAATCCCTAAGAGATGTACAAAATAGAACACAAAATAGAAAATACATGAAATTTGAGTGTACAGAATAGTGAATAATTAAGTGAACATCTGTAGGCCCACCACTCAAATAAACACTGCTTGCACCCTGAAGCCTTTCTTTCCTCCCTTCCTGGTCATACCCTAATCCGGTGGTGGCAAACCTACCACACGTGGCACAGTGGGCTGTTTGTTATCACTGAAAGCTCTAAAAGGTTCACCATCACTGCCCTAGTAATAATCAGTATCACTGCTCTATGGCAACTGCTTACATTTCTTCATAGTTTTACTACCCAGGAACATTTTGGGGGGGGTTACTGGGGCTTGAACCTAGGGCATTCACACTGAACTACCCCTTTTTAAAAATTCTTTAAGACAGAGTCTCACTAAACTGCTCAATTACCCTGGCTCAACTCAAACTTGCAATCCTCCTGCCATAGCCTCCATGAGTGCAGGGATTAGAGGTGTGTGTCACCATGCCTGGTATTATGGCTTGTACCTAGATGTTCCCCCCAAAGGCTCTTGTGGTCATAGGTGGAGCTTTTCAGAGGTGGCTGGATCTAGGGTCTGTAATGCTGGGACTGATTCATGGTTCAATGCTAAGATTAAGGGTACCCACCCTGGGTGTGAGTACTAAGGGCGGCTGACTCGGATAGAATATAAGGGACAGAAAGAGGTCTGCTGTTGTTGCTGCTGTTGCTTGCTGCTTCCTTGCTACTTCTCTGTCTTCCTACCTTCTGCCTGCCATGAACTGTATTTCCTCTTTGATGCCCTGCCTTGGAGCCACCCAACTATGACCTGAAACCACTGCAAACGGTGAGCTAAATAAATCTGTCCTCCTCTAACTTTGGGTGTTGGTATTTTGTTTCAGCAACAAGAAAAGTAACTAAGACACCTAGCTTAGCTTGCCTATGTGTGAATTGTACTTGATGTGGTTTTTCGTTGTTTTCTTTTTTAATCAAACAGTACTAGTAAAACTTTAGATTGTGTGTAATTTTCATTTAACTCCTCTAGACCCAGGTTTTCTCAACCTCAGCTCTACTGCCACTAGGGCATACAATTTTTTGTTGTGGCAGCTGTCCTGTGTATTACAGGATGTTTAGTAGCATCAATGGCCTGTATCTATTAGATGACAGTAGTTCCCCCAGGGTGACAAACAAAAACATCTCCAGTTGTTGCCAAATGTTCCCTGGAAGGCAAAACCACTCCTGGTTGAGAATCATTGCTGTAACTCACTCGTTTTTATTTCTCATTCTTTTATGACATTCCATTCTATGACTCTACTTCAGTTACTTTTCCCCTCTGCTACTAAAGAAAATGCCCTTACGAACATTCTTAGACAAATCTCCAGAAGCATACGCATTTTTCTAGAATAAGAATTATTGGGTCATTTTGGTGTGCACATCTTTAATATCATTTGATGTGAAACCTTTTTTTCAAAAGTGGTTATGAGAATTCATGTTACATAAGTTTCTCAAAACTCTGCCTTAGTCATAAAATATTAAGAGAAGTAAGCAACTGTGGAGATCGTCTGCCTCCCAACCAAAGCAAGAATTTGTTATTTTCCTCTGGCCTCCAGTTCCTTCTTTTCCACCCGAATTACAACTGTCCTTCAAGTCCACTTTTTTGCGGGGGGAGTACAGTGCCATCCTATACTCGATTACTTTCCTCTTTCTCTAAATTTAAATAGGATCTATGGTCTGTCCTATTCACTTCTGTTAATTACGCCCCCCCACACACACACTTGCAAGCTTTTAAGGAGCACGGAAGCCATCCCTTTAGGGTTAGCAAAATAATCTAGCTATACACGTCTCAATGTCCAGGAATATACCCTGAATGAATGAGAACAGGCAAGCTTTGGAATTTCTTGGGCCTGGGAGGTGCGGAGCTTACACAATCACAACCAGGAAAACGGAATTTTAGTCTTGCCTCTGATATTATCTAGAATGTGAACTTGGGCAAGGGATTTCCCATCTTTAGACCTTAGTCTCACCATCTGCAAAACTGGGACTGCAAGAGGACCTTAGAGGCTCTTTCCAGTGTTAGAATTCGGTACGAAAACTGAACTGCATTAAACTGAGCTTGAGGTCTAGAGCTGAGGTGGGGAAAGGAGGCTGCTGTCGATCTGGGTGGCGGTATTTGTTTTCTCTGTTGTCACCAGGAGCTCACGAGAACGGGAACGCCGGCCGATGCCAGCGGCCAGAACGGGACTCGCGGGCACCGACAGCCGCAGGCCGCGCCGTGACCGCCTAAATACAACCGGGGTCACCGGAATGGGCGGTGTGACCGAGTCCGCCCGGCGCCTGGCCTGTCTGAGAGGACCAGCCAGGGGCGTGAGGAGCCTCTGGGGCAAACCATGGAGAAGGGCAGCGGGACGTTCTAGGTGCCCACTAGCTCACCCGGTTGGGATACTCCTTCTCCACACAGTCCCCACACATCGCGACGCGGTTGACCGGGAACGTCCTCCGGCGCTTCCGGGAAGACGAAATCTCGCGAGAGCTGAGGGAAGGTGGCCGCATACGCCTTCCGTACGCGACCCGGGGTACTTCGCCTCACCAGATTCGAAGCCCCGCCCCCTAGCGACTGTTGTTAGGGCAGGGAGCTTAGAGGTTTCCCGGGCAACAGTGACGGGCAGGAGTTGGGATGTCAGATATTTTTTTGAGAAAGGAAAGTTCCGAGGATTGACAGATGTGGCAGGAAGGGGAAGGGCGTCTTGGACCGAGCGAACTTCTGACAGGCGACTTCTTGAGTTTAGGCTGACCGAAAAGCAAATCACGACACACCAGAGAGGGAATCGTTTCTCATGGCCTCGGCTGACTCCATATATTAAAAAAAAAAAAAAAGATAATACCTTAAATGCTTTTCTGTACCATTTCTTAGAGAAGGGAGAGTGATCAGAGATCAGATCTCGGCAGGTGAATAAACAATAACCGAAGGTTTTTGAAAGAGGCACTTAGAGCTCTGCAGAGACTCTCCCACGAACATTTTAAAATGTTAATAATAAATGACCATCCTGGAGTCCTCTGGGGGACGTAAGGATGGGAAACGCCTCCCCCCCTCCACCTCAGAAGTACATCAGAGGAGGGCAATTCTACGTAAATAGAAGCCCAGGTCAATTATCTCTGCATCATTTCCCGATCTTTCGGCTCTCTAAATGCTTTTGATTGTCGCCCTGCCTCTTCCTTTCCCTCTATACCGAAAGCATTTTATTATTCACAAAGATATAATTAACCTAATTACGAATCTCCAAAGTCTGTCTATGTGCTTCTGATCAACCTGTCTTCATCATACCCAGCCACTCCAACGGGGACCTTCAAGAGGAACGCCGTGGTCTCCTCTTAGCCGTGCAGTACTGAGGTCAAAGCGGGGAAGATACACTGGGGAGCATGAGACTCTGGGATCCAGATTCTTCAAAGCAAACCAGTTTAATTGGGTTTTCTAATGTGGGAATTATGTCTCCGTTGGAGAATTTAAATTATAACTTTTAGTATCTCAGTCAATGACAAAGATATGTAATGCTTACTGAAAATCACAGGTGTGCTAAGAACTAGTGCCATCGGGGTGTACTTTATTCTTGGGATAATTATAATACCTCCCATTTGCATGACATTTTCAACCTTTCAAAGTGCCCTCATTTAAATTTCTAATTTGGTGCAGTTATATTCCTGTAATATTGGTGAGGAAAGTATGTCTCCTCTGTTCAGATGAGGGAAGGAAGAGAATAAGTGGTTAAAGGTCTTGCCTATGGTACCAGAACTACTCAGTAGTCAACCAGGACTAGGATAGAGTTCCTATTCTTAGCTCAACTTCTTTCTAACAAAGCCACTAGCCACCAGGGCAATAAAGCAATTTAAATTTGATACGTTTGAACTGAGATGTGTTGCATGTGCAGTAGATTTGGAAACTTAGTATGAAGAGTCAAACATTTCAAAACTTTTAATCAATTAATTAAGTTATTTATTTTTATGGTTCTGGGGATTGAACTCAGGTCCCCAGCCACTTTTTAATTTCATTTATTTATTTATTTATTTATTCATTTATTTATGGAGACAGGGTCTCACTTTGTAGGTCAGGCTGCCTTGAACTCACTATGTAGCCCAGGATGGCCTTGAACTCATGGCATCCTCCTGCCTCATCCTCCCAAGTGCTGGGATTGCAGGCGTAGGCCACCACGCCTGGAGTTTATATTTTGAGACAGGTTTTCGTTAAATTGCTAAATTGCCCTTCTGAATCTCCTGCCTCACCCTTCCAGGAGTGCCGAAATTACAGGTGTGCACCACTATGCCTGACCACATCTCAATACTTTTTAAATGATTACATATTAAAATAATGTTTTGATACATTAAATTAAATAAATATATTATTAAAAGTTAATTGTACAATTTGTGTTGTAATAGAATTGAATATTTAATCCCCTCCACAGTAAGCAACACAAACACCATTATGATTCTTGGTATATCAAACTGAATTCTAGTAGTATAATAATGTATGTTATAATAATGTACTTGTTATAATAATGTACTTGTAAGATTACATACAAAAAGATGGCATTAATGAACAATTGCATTTTTTAGTTTTTTCTCATAACCAATAACCATACATTGGCATCTACTTGTCTGGTAGCAGCACTGAAATTGCACTTTTTTTTTTAATGTGACTACTAGAAAATTTTAAAGTACACATGTAGCTCTCATTTTATTCCTTTTAAACAGGGTTGGTCTACACAGTTCCCTCTCCTGATCCATCTTTAAATTCTTTCTCTGTTTTTAAAATCTAACAACAGCTTTTGATTTTACTAATCGTTATATCTATTTTACTCAATTCTTACCGCGTGGACAACAGGGAGATGAAAATGACATTGTCCTTTCCTATTCTCCAGATTCTCACAAAATGATCTGAGAGAGAAAATGAGCGCAGATCTCTATAATTAATTACTGGGAGATTGTGGTGTAGGAAGACAAAATGGAATGACCACTCCCAGGTGGGGGACTGGGAAAGAAGAATCTGGACCCTGAAGATTTGAAAAAGCAAATAATATATAAGAATTTCAGGTGGACAGGGCCAAGGAATTTGGATCTTATTCCGCAGGTGGTAGAGAGAGATGAAGGTTTGAGCAGGACAGTGATGCCAGGGCCAGGGTTGAAGATTATTTCAGCAGCATTTTATTGGGACTGATTGGAACTGGAATAAACTGAACAGACAAAAGACAGACACTAACAGGAACCACCAGGGGGAGACGTATAGCTTTCTGCCTCACCACTAGTAAAGGAGGTGCAAGACAAAAACAATGTTAGGTAACTAAAAAATTACACTGCAGTCACAGATCTCAAAGATTATGTCATTTGACATGAACTGATTTCATATTCTGAGGTGTGAAAGACAATCTACATATTTACAAGAATCTTTTTACCTTCCCAGGGAATATCATATCTTGTTATTAAAATGCACAAGTAAAAAGAAAATTCATTTTATTCATAGGTTCAGAAGTTAAAGAAGTAAATGCTATTCACTCAGGAAAGTCCTCCATTCAAATCTAGCCACGTTCAGGGAAGAGATGCAGCAAACAAACCTGGAGGGAGGAGGCGGGCAGGACTAGAAATTAAAATATGATTGTGATAATAGAAATTTAAACATATATGAGGGTGACCGGTAAAAGAAAGGAAAATAGAGACTCAAAGCAAGAGATTAGTACCCAAATGGAATGAACAAGTAATGGCGTAACAAAACAGTAACAAAATCTGTTTTCTTTTTCTTATAGGTAATTGTATAAAATAAAGTTTGCAGGAGCCACTGTAAGATCATCTCCTAATAGAACTTTCTTTGAGACAATATTCTACCCATATAAATCTTTAAGAACATGAGATGTCAGGAGTGCATATCAAATACATCCATGTGTTGGAGTTTAGGCATCAGATTATCTCTTGATAAATGGAATCAATTTAGGAAACTCTAAATGTTAAAGTGGTACTACTTGCTGGTTCAATTGCTAAACTATAACCCTGGGACAAGATTAAGGTTTTCTCTGAAGCATGCAGTTTGAATCTCCTTTTATTTTATTTTTTTTAAACAGGCAAGAGAACACAAAAAATATATTACATGCTCAAGGCATGGGAGTGTTAGACTCCTGAATCTCTTTTTAATACTTTCTGTCTATTACCTTTTTTCTTTTGCTTTTTTGTGATGCTCAAAGCAAAGAGGCTGGAAGGATGCCGTTCTGATCACATCTATCCTCTCTACCTTTCTGTTGAAAGTGGTTAAGGAAGTTGCCTCCCCACCAGCCTTCACGGCAACATTTTCAGACCACTTTCACAGATGGAGGGAAGGAGCCTCATCTGCTTGATATATGACATTCTCTCCATCACTTCAAGGAAAGCGTGAAATAAGAATTTGCAGTTGTCTTTACCTGGTGTCCCCTGCCTGGCATGAATGAATTAGCCACAGTTCTGG
Organism: Hystrix cristata; assembly: GCA_004026905.1. Classification (NCBI taxonomy): domain Eukaryota; kingdom Metazoa; phylum Chordata; class Mammalia; order Rodentia; family Hystricidae; genus Hystrix; species Hystrix cristata. The sequence continues at coordinate 47,404 of PVJO010013302.1, forward strand.
GTTAACGCAGTAATCACAGATGACCCCGGGAAAGGACAGATACTCCAGACCTCCTGAAAGTTTGGGGCCTGTGCGATTTTTGTTGTTGATTGTTTTCTTAGTTCAGTGGCCTGGCTGGACTTTCTCCTTCCCTTCAGGGTTTTGAAGAGCTGCTTTGGGCTATTTGTTTTGTTTCACTTTTTTGTGGGGGGAGGTGCTGGGGATCCAACTCAGGCCCTTTCGCTTGCTAGGCTAGTGCGCTACCACTGAGTTAAATCCCCAACCCCAAGGGCTGTTTTCTACTATTCAGATTGTAAACCTCAGCCCTTCAAACACATGGCATTTAAATAATTTTCCTTTGATTTCAATTTCTTCAGCTCTCTTCATTTTCTTTTCAAATACAGATGATTGTCTCCATATACAATTCTCATGATATATGTCCAGATCTCTTTTAAGGAAATACTCTGTCAAATCTTGCATGGATTGGAGTGGTTTAATAATCAAAATGTAACTGGGTTTTAGACGGTTTTTTAATATTATTGTGGGTTTTCTCCCTAATGTTTGCCTCAGTATATTAGAACAGACCTTCTTTTCCACCCATATTGACTCTAAGGGGTAACAGAGTTCAGAGTTTTTAGAGAAGTTAGAGGAGTAAGGAGAGGAAAGCCAAGTGGCTCCTGATCATCCTGGAGCCTAGTAGCAGAGGGAGGGTTACTCCAGGTTTGTTAGGCACAAAATCCACAGGAATTAAGAAACCGAGCGATGTGGAAAAGAGGAGTTTTGACTTCAAATGAAGAAAGAATGCTTAGAAGCTGCCAGGAATATTTGGGAAATAACATGGTGACTTAGAGTAAAAACTTTAATTCTGGTCCTAATTGTATCTGTTTTGGGGGGTGCTGGGGATCGAACTCAGGGCCTTAGTGCCTGCAAGAAAAGCACTCTACCAGTGAGCTAAGTTTCAAACTCCATCTAATTGTATCTTAATAACAGGAGGATCATAGGAAGTTGCTCACTGGCTACGCTTCGATTCTCTCATCTGTAAAAGAAAGACAATAATAACTAGACTTCCCTCACAGGGCTGCTTTATGCAATGATCCACAAATGTTTGAGATATATGAGTATCTTCATATGATTCAAGGGTGTTAAAAATAACTCTGGCCTTTGGTCTGAGGCGGTAGAAGGGAGGCTAATAAATTAGGAAAGGAAACCAGAAATGACTAGAACCTACTGGATATGGGAATCGGTGTCTGGCTGAATTGGATAATATCAGGCCAGGCACATTGGTGATTGGTACAGGTGGTTTGTGAGCACTTGAAAAGATGGAAGGCGCCTGCTGAGTTGCAGAGGGAACCAGCAGGATATGCGGAGAGTTAGCAGCCAGGATCCTCCAGGAAGTAGACTTGGGAAGTTACAAAGAGCCTGAAGAAGCAGAGAACTTTCTTTGTAAGTGCTACTTCTGGCTTCCAACTAATCACAGGTTCCCAACCCTGCTTCTGGTTGCTTGTACTTCTTTCTCTCTACAGAATCTTCTTTGAGAACTAATGAGAATGTACATGGCAAGGTTCAAGAGAACTGAGACATACTATTAAACAACTATATAGACGGTGCCAGGACTGTAACAGTTATTATAAATTTTATTATGTCACTACTTTAACAGCCCCACAATTTCCTGTTCCCTCAGGATGAAGACCAAATTCCTTACCACTGCATTCAAAGCCTTTTAAATTTGGCCCCAGTGTACTCCTGCATCCCCATGTAAGTGCAGCTGCTTCCCACTTTTGCTGCCCTTGCCTCATCTTCACACGCTCCCTATTTTTGGTCTGGACAGATTCCTCATGATCCCAACCACACCAAAGTCTGATAAGTCTTTTTTCTAGTTTCGAGTGTGCTATTTCCTCTGTGGCCTTTTCTCTGCCCACTGAACTCCTACTCAGCCTCTCACTCACAGTGCAAACACTACCTCTTCCATGAAGACTGGGTATCAGTACCCGCATCATAATACTTTATTTGTTCTCCTGTTACCATATGCACAGTCACCACTCAACCATGATCTTTGAGAATGGCACTCGTTTCCCAGCTCTTAGCATAATTTCTGACACATAGTGAGTGCTCAGTATTTTCTATGGCATGTAGAATTTAACCAGAAAATTCATAGTTCACAAAAGTACATATATTGTGTTGACAGCTTGAGATCATTATCATAAATTTACTTAAAGATGCAGAACAAAATTCCCAGCTGGCTTGACATTTACTACTATAAATTTTACACTGGATCCACTGATATTTTTGTTAATAAGGTGTGCTTGATATAACTGATTCAGACTGCTAATAAATTGATAAATTATTGTACAACCAAGATCTATTGGTTTTACAGTATATCTAGTAATCAATTATTTCACCCATAATTTAAATGACAGAGATGTAGTTCAAAAATGTCATTGACATATATTCTTAAAAGGACAATTAAATAAATAGCACTAGCAGTTCTGTTTTCCATTTTCATGAGTAGGTACAAGATAAATCTGTATTTTACAGTTAAAATTCATATAAAAATCAAGCCCTGAAGTATTTTTCCCCAAGAGAAAAGTTCTGTTAAACTTTGTCAAAAAGAGAGAGAGAAAGAGAGAGAGAGAGGCAGGGCCTGGTGGTGCCTTTCTGTAGTCCCAGCCCTTGGGAGGCTGAAGCAGGAGGATTGGTGTGAGTTTGAGGTCAGCCTGGACCACACAGTGAAACCTTGTCTCAAAAAAAACAAAAAAAGAAAAAGAAAAAAAGAAAGAAAAAGAAAAAAGAAGAGAGAGAGAAGTAGTATGTAAAAGTATTTTAATGCTGAACCCCTGCACCACTGTACTTATATTATAAATGAAGTTTAACCTTCTATAACTAACATTTTCTTGCCATCCAAGAGTCACATTTATGAGACTCATAGACTGCTAAAGCTGGAATGCCATTATATATAAAAGGAAGACTGACCGGGTGTGGTGGTGCTTGCCTGTAATCCCAGCACTCAGGAAGCAGAGGAAGGAGGATCGCCACAAGTTCCAGGCCAGTTTGGAATAGTGAGTTCAAGACTAGCCTGAACTACACAGTGAGACCCTGTCTCGAAAAACTTAAAAAAAAAAACAAAAAACTGGTGAATTCAAGACAAGAAGAATTCAAGAATTCAAGACAATTCATAGAAGAAGTATGTTGTGTCACATGATGTCATGTAGTCATTTAATGGCTTATGGATAATATGCTCAGTGGCAATGTCACAAGATTCAATGAAGACCGGAATCCAGTGATCTTCATTTATTTTCATTCATTTATTTATTTATTTATTTATTTATTTATTTATTATGGAGGTTTTTGTTTTTTTTTTTGAGACAGGGTCTTGCTATGTAGTCCAAACTGGCCTTGAACTCACTATGTAGCCCAAGCTGACCTTGAACTCTCAGTGACCCTCCTGCCTCCGACTCCCGAGTGCTGGGATTACAGGCACGCACCACCACACTCAGTTAATGACCTTCATTTAATCAAGATTTCACCTCTTCATGTGTTTTACCACCCAGAGAAAACAGCCTTCAAAATGGAGTCATTTGAATCCTCATTGTTTTAATAGCAGGCAATTGTTATAGAGGTATCCAGACTAGCCCTACCCTAAAATGAATCAGTGAGTAATTTCATAAGCCAGGGGAACTCACGGTCTCCATACCACCCTGAGTTTCTGTACACATGCACACGGCGGTGCTTGTGCACACAGTACAATGAAACCCAGCAAGGGCTGAAAGCTGCAGCACCACTCTTAACTTTTCCTAAAAGGATACATTGGAAAATAACAAATAGCCTAATGAAATTAACTCTCCTTTTCATAGGTGAGTGTTACATATTTTTCATAAAGTGTAGACAGTGTTCCTAGAAATTCCATGAAGAAAAACCCACTTTTTGCACACCAAGTGCACAAGTTTGTCCTGTGTATAAAAATCTCTTCATGTGGTGCCTATTTAACCCCAAATGACCCGTACCAGTTGAATGCATTAAAAGAGTATAAAGGCACATTGACAAAACATACACACTACTAATAAAAGGCATGCCTTCCGGTGAGACCGGGAATGAGGACGAGAACAGGTTAAAGGAGAGAGCCTTCTACATTACCAGAGAAGACTCTTTGGATTGCTTACAAAAACCTGAACAGTTTCATACACCCCATCGCCATATCCCAAATTCTGGGGCCAAAAGCAATCAACAGCCCACCTGTCGCATGTGGACTTCGGTCACTCTACATCCTTGCTTTCAAAATGTTTTAACGTTTCAGAAGGAAAACAACAACAACAAAATGTTTTTGGTAGTAGAAATTTTGGTTAAAATATTTTAAGTCCAATATCCTGTTCTTCAACAAATCACCATTGCTAAGTCACATCTTCACTACGCACCATCAGAAGGAAGAGTCTGCCTAAGCCAAGGGGAGCAATACACACTAACATCATTTGATTTAGCACCTCCTCTCACACTAGGAAATAATCTGTAAACTCAGAGTTCAGTTTGTCACCTTATTCCTGGAAGTTTAGCAACACCTTCCTGATACTTCAACTGGTTCTTTTTTTTTTTTTTTTTGAGACAGGGTCTCACTACATAGTTCAGACTGGTCTTAACTATGTAGCCCAAGCTGTCCTTGAACTCACAGCAATCCTCCTGACTCAGCCTCCTGAGTGCTGGAATTATAGGTGTGCACCACCATGCCCTGCCTGATTCTTTACACTATTTTGTGTTTCTCTTTTATAGATCATTGGATCCATGATGATATGGTTTTGGATATTGTTGGAGTATGCCTCCCAAAAGTTCATGTACTAGGGCTGGGGATGCAGCTCAGTGGTAGAGTGCTGGTTTAGCATGTGCAAGGCCCTCAGTTCAATCCCCAGTAGAAGAGAAAGAAATTTCATGTGCTGGAAGCTTGAGCCTCAGTAAGGCAATGTTGAAAGGTGGTAGAATCCGTAGGTGGGGCATAGTAGAAGTTGGTTAGGTAACCGTGG
>PVJO010013303.1:0-51130 GCA_004026905.1 Hystrix cristata
AACGTTAAGATTCCACCTCACTCCAGAAAGAACCGCATATATAGAAAAATCATCGTAAATAGAATACAAAAAGGGCAGAAGGAAGCTGCTATCGCTTGCTTTTAGTGTCTTCTGCCTGCTTTGAATGGTTCCTCCTCTGCCCTGCCTGTCTGCCTTGGAGCCAGCTAACTATGAACCAACACCTTTACAAATTGTGAGCTAAATAAACCTTTCCTCCTTTAACTTTGGATGTCAGGTACTTTGTCCCAGTAATGAGAAAAGTAACTAAGACAGTCATTAAAGGTAGTGATCATAATCAGTCACTTCTTAGACTAGATAAAATACTGTAATAATTTTCTTGAACCATAGAACTATTTCCAGTCACTGTTTTTTGAATCATAAATCCAAGGTTAAGGATAACATCTCTCTCCCTCGTTCATATACATATATGTTAAAATATTCATATATTGGTTTATTTTTGCCCATCTACCATTACAGAAGTAAAAATATTAGGCTCTTTGATTTATTTTCCCTCTCCCTGGTTAACCTAACAGAGAGGAAAGCTTACTTCATGATCATAATTACTGTGCTAGGTGCTCTAAGCGGGCTACTTCATTTAGTTCTGATAGAGATCTGTGTAAGATATTCTAGTACTCAATGGAGGAGGCTGAGGCTGAGAGAAATTATGCTCAGAGCCATATACTTGTATGTAGTGAAGCTGGGTTTTGAATTCAGGCACTCTGACTCCAGAGCCTTCACTGTACCACACAGGTAGTCTCTATGCTGTAATGATTAAAACATAGACTGGAATGTGATTGGTTGGTTCAAATTCCACTTTTTAATCTGTTTTGTGACTTGAACTCTCTGTCTCAATTATGTCTTCTATAAAGTGGTATTGAATATAGCTATAATAGTATTTTGCTCCTTAGGATGTTATAAGAATGAATTAATATGTATAATGAATTTAGAATACTGTCTGGTGATTAGCATTATCTTCATGCTTACTGGTGTACCCCCTCTTTTCTGCTATGATTGTCTGTAATGGAAGTTATTTGCCCAAAAAGAAACCATCTAGAAATCTCAGAAAATCAATCAAACATTTAAAAACTTTCCTGCTGCCGATATTCATTTTACCAGAACACCAAAAAAGATGGCTCTCTCCCAGTTGCTCTATTTAATGGGTCAATTACCATTAAAGATCTGCACTTTCTTTAATGAGTTTTCCTATGATTTCATTAATCCTACCCTGAGAATCGATATTAAGTGGACCTTTTTAGTTTCTTATTGATGGTGGCAAATTCAAATTTAGAGTCATTGTAATATTCATGTCTTCAACTAGAGAGACAGAGGCCTGAATTTCAATTCTGGTTTTGTTCATTATTAGAACAGTATGTTGGACCAATATGACTTTGAGCAAAACTGTATATGTGCTGCTGAAGTGAGTACTTTTTGAACTAAATTGACTTTGCTTTGAAAAAATAGTTTTCTGAGTCCCTATTTCTTAGTAAACAATAAAAAAAAGTCTGTTGCATAGGACAGTAGTGAGAGTTAAGTGTGCAATTAAAATATCTAGTACATAACTGAGAAATACTTGTTAACTCTATTTTTTTTTTTTTTTTTTTGGTGGTGCCAGGGATTGAACTCAGGCCCTTGTGCTTTACAAGGCAAGCACTCTAATCACTGAGCTAAATCCCCAGCCCTGTTAACTCTATTATTTTCCCACTTACACACATTTGTACTTCATCCTTTGGCTATTCTTGTCGTATATTTTAAATCTACATATGTAATAAACATCATAATGCAATGTTCTGATGTTTGCTTTGAATTGATATTTGAAACAAATTATCTTTTTTCTTTCAGTATTTATTAATTTATAATGTCTATTCTTCATTTTTTTCTTCTGTGAGTTTCAAATCCAGTCCCATTTTCAATCAACCTGAAGAATTTCCTTTATCATTCCTGCAGGATGGCTGTATTCATGACTAATTTTCTCAGCTTTTATTATTTGAAACTGTGTATATTGAACAATTATTTATGCAGAATATTACCACTGATTGGGAATTCCGGGTCATCCTTTTTTTTCCTTTAACACTATGAATATGTTACATATGTTACATTATCTTCACTTGTATATCCTTCCTTCTAAGAAGTCAACAACCATTATTGTTCTTTCCCTGTATATAATCAATCAATCAATAAATAAATGATAGCCTCACTGTGGCTGTTTTTATTTATAATGCTTTCACTTCAGGAAATTTTTGAGTATTAAGTTTCTAAACCAAGTTTTGGAGACTTTTTGATAATTACTTCTTGAAATATTTTCTGACACATTTATTCTGCCATCTAAAATTTCTAGCAAACTGATACTTTTTCACAAGACACCGAGTCTCTAATTTTTAAATGTTTTATTCAATCTGTTGTTTGTATTGGATAATTTATATTGACCTGTATTCACCCTCAGTAATCTTTTCTCATGCAGTCTTTAACTTGCTATTGAATTAGAACTGTGAGTTTTTAATTTCAGATACAGTACTTCCCAGCTTTATAATGTCCATCTGTATCATTTGTAACTTTTTTTTTTCCTATTTACCATCTCTTTCATTAAGTCTTTGAACAGCTGCTTTAAGCCTTTGTCTTCTAGGACTAACTTCTGTGTTATTTTGGAGTCTGTTAATATTGGTTGTTTTTTTCTCTCTTTTGAGATGGATCATTGCTTTCAAGTCTAATAATTTATAATTTTTATAAACATTGTGGGTATACATGATAGGGAATCTAGATTAACTGATCTTAATTTAAAGGGTGTATGACTTTGATATTTTCCATTTCTTTTTGAGAGTGATTCAGAATATATTTCTACTAATTTGTGTATTTATTGATTTTTTCAAAAAATTTTGTATTCATACTTTAGTGTTCCATTAGCATTTATTTTTGTCATTTAATTTCTTGTGCTTTATTTTCTACTGTATTTAAATTTTTATGAGTATTGGTTTTCAGTCTTTCTATTATGTATTTTTAAGACTCTTTAACCACAACTCTGATTTTGCACTTAAGTTTTAACAGAGTAATTTTAATCAGTTTGAAAATATATTCTAATTTTAGTAGAGATTTCTACTTGTTCCCTGAAGGAATGTGAAATGTTTTTCCTGATTTTAAACATTTAAGAATTTTCTAGATATTTTGAGTTTCTTTATTGCCAACTCAGTTCCACTGTGAGTAGAAAGTATGGTATTTATGCTACCAATATTTTAAATTTTTTAAAAGTTCCTTTATGGTTCAGTCAGATTTTATAACTGTGATAAAATTTCCCACTGTGATGGTAAATTTGATTTTTTTCATACTTTGTACTATGTTGCCAAATACATAAAAGTTTAAAGATGCTATACAGTCTTTGTAAATTAATAATAAAGTGTTACTATTTACTCATTTCAGCTCTTGGGAAACAGAGAGAGAGACAGACAGAGAGAGAAGAGAGAGATTATCCATATGGTCAATAGCTGTGTTTTGTTGTTAGAATAGCTATATCAGTTAGGTTAACTCCTAAGTATTTCATTTTTTTTTGAAGCAACTGTGAATGGTATTGTTTTCATAATTTCCTTCTTATCTTGTTGATCATTGGTATACACAAATGCTAATGATTTTTGCATGTTGATCTTATATCCTGCTACTTTGCTGAAGTTGGTTATTAATTCTAGGAGCTTTTTGGTGGAGTTCTTTGGGTCTTTCATGTAGAGTATCATGTTATCTGTGTATAGTGCTCATTTGAGTTCTTCCTTTCCTGTATGTATTCCTTTTAACTGGATAAACAAAATGTATCTATACATAATGGAATACTATTCAGCTATAAAGAAAGACAAACTAGAGTCATTTATAGGAAAATGGATGGACCTGGAAAATATAATGTTGAGTGAAATAAACCAGATTCACAAGTTTGAATACCATATGGTATCCTTCATTTGAGTGAGGCAAAATACAAACAAAAGAAAAGGGTAAATAATGGATACAAAAAGGCAAAGGGTTAGATTTAAGGTAATAGGCAAAGGATTCAAGGGAACAAGAAGAGGGCAGAGGGAGAGGGGAATAGGAATCCAGAGGAATAGTGATATCTTAAAATAAGAACCTAATAACCCAAATTTAAAACAGTGACATGTACACTAGGTACTACAGTAATTTAATGTAGTTGTGACTTAATGCTGCATCTATGTGGTTGTTTACATTGCTTTCTGTCATAAGGAAAAGACACGATGTATTGTGGTCTATAAGCTTGTGTAATGACCTGTAAGTTTGTGCAATTTTGGATAAATTTTAACAAAAGTCTATAAAAAAAAGAATAGCTATATCAGCATTACTTTGGTAAATGGTTTTTGGATTCTATTTTCCAAATTACATAGATTATAGATTCACCATTATGTATTTAATAATGTAATTCTTGTAGCCATTTTTTGGAATTGTGTCATTGAACTGATAACTTTGATTCTGCAACATTCCAGAGCAGATCATATGATTGGTAATATTATAAAATAGTATATTTAAATAAACATTTTGAGTGTTTTATATGGTCCCTTAAAATAAAGCATGAGGTACTCTGTACAATATGTCCTTTTAAAGGTAATTTTTCTAAACCTGAGACTGGAATAGTGTTATTTACTAGTATTAAGTAGCATTGTATTTTATGAAGGATATTTATGTAAAATACAAACTTTTATACTATTATATAAGAACTCTGAGTTTTTTATATCAGCATTTTGGTAATATGAAATTTATTGGATGTAATAAGACATTTCATAATAAGAAATCTATTGGATATACTGTAAGAAGAACATTCTACCTGTTAGCTTGTGCTTCATAACACCGTATCCCACAAGTTAAGAGGTTAAAATAACTATGTATATATTTTGCTTTTAATTCTTGGCTGCCTAATCTTGGCAAGGTTGATGCATTCGTTTGTGATCTGTTGGCAAGTTCATTGGAGATGGCTCATTTAAAACTGTCTTGTCTAGGAAAATTGGAGAAATAGTGCCCCATGATACACTACGTTAGTCAGAGCTTGTTGATGGCGTCAGAACTTCAAGAGGAAGAAAAGTTACAAAACTTCTTGAAGCTCATTTTCAGAAGTTGCCCAGTGCTACTTCTGGCATATTCTGGCCAAAAAGAAGTTATTAATTATGCTCAAATTCAAAAGATAGAAAAAGAGACACTCCCTATTAATAGAAAGAATTACAAAGAACTGTGACCATTTGAAAAATTACCATGTATACAACATGTACAAGGAATTTAAATTACATATATATCGTTGACCAAACTTTGTTAATCAAAATGGAAAAGTTTACTCAGCCTGTAAATGTTTTATCCAAAAGTTTAATAGTCATCTATAACTAGTATAAATTATTTCACCTTAAATAAATTGCCCTGAATTTTATACATTCATAATTGTTTCAGTCTTCATCATAGCATATAGAACATAAAAAATGAACAATATAAAAATTATAATAATTCTTGTTAGTTTTCAAATAAGAAAATAAGATACTGGCTAAAATCCTATTTTGAGTTATTTATGGATTCTAGTTAATACATTTTATTTCTCGCATTATTGTAAAAACTTCAGTTCTTTGTAAACTGAAATCGATAAGAACATTTGGTGATTTAATTTTAAAAAATGAAATATAGGCACTCTTTAGTGTTTAACCTCGGTAGAATTTTGAAAAAGTAAATGGATTTTTTAAAAGAAATGAAATCCTAACAATCTTGAACTAAACATAGATTAATCTTTGTGTGATGGACACATAAATGTGTATTATATTACTGTGAGAACTTTCCTTTATTCTTAAAATACTGCATATTTTTAAAATTTTTATATAAATTACCATTTTCACCATTTTAACGTTTCTGTTCAGTAGCATTATGTATATTCACATTGTTGTACAACATATCTGCAGAACTTTAATGTTTTTTGGTTTGATTTTTGGAGGATTGAACTCAGGGCCTAGTGCACACTGAACATACACTCTACCACTGAACTGCATCCTCATTTTCGCCTTCTCATAGCCCCTGAAAATCATCATTATACTTTCTTTATAAATTTGATTAAGCGCTTCATATAAGTGGAGTTATACAGTATTTTTTTAATAATGTCATTTAGCATAACGTATTCAAGGTTATTTCATGTTGTAGGATATGTATTTATGTTACATTTTTAAAATATGTCTATTGATCGACATTGGGATAATGTGTATCAGGAGACCAAGTCTACCTCTTGTCTGTTGTGTCTAATACTACTGTGAACCCAGTATGTAAATATCTCTTTGAGATCCTGCTTTCAACTATTTTGGATATGTACCTAGAAATGCAATGGCTAGACTACATGGTAATTCCCTTAATAATTTTTGAAGGATCAGTTACACTGTTTTCCATAGTACCTATATCATTTTACATTCCCACCACCACTGCACAAGAATTTCACTTCCTCTATGTCTTCACTTATGCTTGTTCTTTTCTTCCTTCTTTATTTTCCTACTCTGCACCACCCCCATCTTAGCCATCCCAATGGATCTGAGGTGATAGTTTGATAGTTTGCATAAGTTAAGAATATAGTCAAGAAGGTTTGGGGATTTAGTTCAAGTGGTAGAGCACTTGCCTAGCAAGCGCAAGACCCTGAGTTCAATCCTCAACACCAAAAAATATATATTTATATAAGTGTATATAAATATATAAATATACATAAATATATAAATGTATATAAATATATAAAATATATAAATATACATATAAATATATAAATATATATGTAAATATATGTAGCTGTATATATAAACATATGAATATATGTAAATATAAATATATATATATATATAGTCAAGATTAATTTATTTATAGATATTGGGGCTTGAACTCAAGGCCTTCACAATGAGCTGCATACCCAGCCTTTTAAAATTGTATCTTTGAAACAGGATTTCTCAAAGTCTTCAGTTGCCGGGCTTGTCTCAAAATTAATGATCTTCCTTCAGTCTCCCAGAGTGTTGGTTTACAGGAATATACCACCACACCTGGCTTATTTTTTTGTTAATATTTTATTGAAAATGCACATGCGAATTACTTATATACTTAGAAAAATTTATAAGATGTGCATAAAATATAATTCCATTTTAATGGGTATTGGAAGCATAATGATTTTTCAAAAGATGTGAAGTAGGAGTTCTTCCAATAATTTTCAAAATTCTGAATCATTACTATAGTGTAAATTTTAGTAAAATTAATTTCTTTTTTTTTGAGGCAGGGTCTTGGTTTTTAGTTTGGGCTGGCCTTGAACTCACAGTGATTCTCGTGCATCAACCTCCTGAGTGCTGAAATTACAGGTTTATGCCACCACACCCAGCTATAATTAATTTTTTTTAACAATTATACTCTCTGACAACCACTATTCTATTTCAGATATTAACTCTGTTATCATATTAAGTATATTGTGATATAGGCAATATTATGCTGATTTTATAGAAGAGGAAATCGAGAGTGATAGTGTATTTATGAAGTAAATGACAGGGTAAAAATTCACTTATTACTAATTAAAATTAACTTCAGAGGGGGTGGGGATTTAGCTCAGTGGTTAAAGTGCTTGCCTTGCAAGCACAAGGACCTGAGTTCGATCCCCAGCACCAAAAAAATAAAATAAAATAAAATAAATAAAATAAAATAAAATTAACTTCAGAAAACTAAGAATATTCAAATAGCCCTAGATGTTTGTGATAACTTGTTTCATAGCCATCATTAAACATATATTCAAGTAATTTTGAAGGTACTTTTCATAAATGATTATTTTGGAAGCTTATTATTTTATTATAAAAACTAAATAATTCTTTGTCAACAAACTCTATCCTTGTTATTATCAAGAGATTCTGCTTACTTTTCCTAGGGACAACTTATATTTCTTAAATATATTCTTAAATTATCAAATTATTCTGTTCGAAATTAAGTCTACCTAAGGTATTTTGGAAGGTATCAATCAGTAGGGGAGGATCTGTTGGCCCAGTAACGTGAATGGAATAGGATGAAGTAGAATTTAGGATATTGATAAAAGTGTTTGAAATGTTAGACCATTGATGGGGAAAATATAGAGAAGTCAGTGAATTTAAGGGCCTGATGAGGTAATGAAAGAATACAAAAATATAAGAGGTGGAATCAGAAAGTTGTGATATATTAATTTATATTAGCTTCCATATGTTCACTAGGATGTCTATTTTAACTGGAGAAAAATAACTTTAAAATGCATTGTTTAGTTATTCGATTATTTTGTCTGAATCAAGCTAGAAATTTTAGAATGAAAGTTTAATATAGTTAATGTAGCCAGGTGTAGTGGTGCACACCTGTAATCTCAGAACTATGGGAGGCTGAGTAAGGAGGATCATAAATTTAAACCCAACTTGAACAACTTAGTGAGACTATGTCTCAAATTAAAAAAAATTAAGAAAAAAACTTTTAAAAGTGCTGGGGATGTAGTTCAGCATGAAGGCACTGGGTTTACTCTTTAGTACCCACCTGAAAAGTTAAAGTATTACTGCAACATTTCCCAGCTTATTATATCGACTTTTCAGATTTAATATTGCAGGCAGGGTTTTTTTTTGTGTGTGCACTCATCATGGTGCATTGTCATTTACAAAACCAGTGAATTGATAACATTTTAATGAAAGTATGCAGTCTAGTCCTAAAAATAAAAAAGTTTCCACAACTATTCATTTGCACTATTATTTGAAGAATTCCTTGGGAAATGAGAAAAAAAACATACTGTCAATGCTTTGAGGTAAGATAGGTTTATTCTTTTTTTTTTTGATCAACTTTCACGTTCACACACTTTTCAGAGAAGAAACCATAAAGTTGGCTTTTTTTTTTCAAAATGAAAGGTTAACATTAGCATACACTGTAGGTTTTTCTGTTTCTAAGCTTTCTTCAAAATTTCTTAATTTTATGTAAGTCAACTATCAGATTGTTTTATTTTGAAATTAGAGTGCACAGATATTTATGAGCCTACTGAATTTTTATTAGATTTAAAGACATAAAATATAAGTTGGCATTCAATGTTTCAGATATTTTAGATTTAATATTACTATTATACTACTATTCTTATTGAATACATCCTTGACCCCAATACAGTTGTCGATGTTTTGTTGTTGTTATAGTTGACCTGTAGAGGTCACTATTAACAAAATGAAAAGCCTTTTGAAATTACACATTAATACAGCTAAATTTTAATTTCAGTAAGCTTCAAATCATTAGAAAGACCATTGCACTGCACAATATTAAGAAATTATGTAGATGTATCACAACTTTACAATTTTTTTTTATAAAATTCAATGATAAAAATAGATATTACCACTTGAATAGAGTAACCAAAGTATTTGATTTCCTGAGCTTCCTATCTTTGTAGTTTCTTAGGCAAACTGACAGAAGAGGGAACCCACTAAGTTCTAAAAATTTCTACTTAATTATCTCCTGTAATAATTGATAAATGAATATATACAGACAGAGGAAAATGAGATCTTGTTTGGTGTTTTGAATATGAGCTATAGTTTAGAAAGTGTAAATTTATCCATTAAAAAATGAGATAACTATAATAAAAAGTGATATAATCTTTTAATGTTCATTCAGTTAGATGTTGGATCACTGGATATAGACATGGAAAGGGAATAGGACTGTTCAATAGCAAAACCACCCTTCCCATGAATGCCAGTAAAACTGCCTCAGAATGAAGAGAATATGTCATTTTTTGTAAATTCTCTTCTGCTTCCATAAACACAGCCGTAATCAATTAAAGACTCACTTGTAAAAGAGCCATTGTTTGTAGTTCATTCAGACATTGCTGAGTTGTCTTTTAGACTGCCTGTGCGGAAACCCTGGTAAGGTGATGAGAAAGTTCAAAGCACCTAATTTTTCAGTGTGGATTTTGTTCTTGAAACTTCACTTGATCTTTTTATTCACTTAAAAAAATGGAGTGTGCTATATGTGTTCATTCTTCAGTTCTGGAAAGGGAGTGGGCTTAAGAACATAACAAAGGCATGAAATGCTCTAAAGTTAAAATTCTTAGAGACTTTCAGATAGCAATGCCTTTTTAATGAGTTTAAGAGGAAGCAGTGTTCAAAATGTTAGCTAAGAAAATAAATACTACTTTATCATAAGTCTCTTGGTGGACAGTGAGAATGCTTTTTCCAGCACTAAGCAATCATTCATTAATTTTTGTCATGATTACCATTTTATTTTCATTCTCAACCTCTCCTGCACTCCTAATTTGAGCAAAGCGGTATTATTGGCACTGAAATTATGAGCGTTCAATTATGGTTGCTGCATTTGGGAGACTGATGGAGCTTCACTAAATGACAGAGAAAAATATTTTTTGGATGAGAATTTGGCGTAAAAGATTTAAAGAATTAACAAGGTAAAATTAATCAAGATAAATACATAATTCTATTTCTATATACTGACAAAAGGGAGTAGACAGATTTTCCCTCCCAGACATAAGGAATAAAATGTACTTAATAGTTAATGTAAGCCCTTAAATATTTTCTTGGTAGGAATGGGGCAAATTTCTGTCCTGGCTGTCTGAAGAATAATTTAAAGTAGACCTGGAGGAAGTAACATTCAACCATAGTTAACTGGATATTTAAGCCAAATATAAAAGTGTATGGAATGGAGATTAAGGAATGAAGTGATCCAACAGGAGTATTTATCTTTCCTAAGACCTCTTTGCTTTTGTAGATCAAATGAAGAAAATAGCTTTCTTTAGAACTATAATTTAATAAAATTGCTGTGTCTTTGTGCAGACACATAGGCCTCTTTACTTGAGTGCCATGTTTGGGGAGGTTAGAAGGAAGAGCTTAGTGCCCAGACCAGCCACTATACAGATGACTCAGGACACCTTCACTACATCCATTCATTACCTTGGCCCTAGTGGGAGTTACAAGCAAAGCCTGCCAATTAGATGTTGGTAATGTGGACTCTGCTTTAGGGAATTGGGTTAAGACTGCCAGAATTCATTCCTGAACTTTAGCAGCCACAAAAGAGTATTTTTCTGTCATCTGAAACTGGTTCAAAACCAGGTCCCAAAAGGACAAGCTTCCTTTTGTGCACCATCTACCCTCAAGTCCAATGACTAATAATGTCACAACATCAGGTTTTTCACAAGATCACAGGAAACATTTGACAAAAGAAAAGAGAAGAAAAAGAAAGCCATCTTTTGGCTTGATTAGCTTCTGTTTCACTGTTTTTTGAATTATGAATATTCCTTTCAGAAAACAATTACATGGTAGTTCACTAAAAGGTAATGGTGCTTTATTTTTTTTTTAATTTTATTTTAATGGTACATTTTCGATGTATATATTGATAACATTCATCATTGGGGATTTGTACCTGTACATGATATACCTTGTTGCTTCTTTTTTTCCCATTCCCCTCCTCTCACCCCCTCCTCCCTCCCTATTTACAAAAGCTTTGTTTCCATTTTTTCCTTCCATTTCTTATTTCTCTTGTCCCTCTGTTCCTTCCCCCTCCCTTGTTCCCTTTCCCATTTGGAAATTTTCTTCCGTTTCCCAATATAATACATTTTAGTCTTTACTTACACTTCAGTTTCTCACACTAGAGACACTATGCGGTATTTAAACATGTGTGTCAGATTTATTTCACTTAGGGGTATGGTCTCAAGATGCATCCTGGTGCTTTATTATTGAGAAAGTAAATCTGTGGTATGTCAAAGTCAAAACTATTTAACTTTCATTTAAAAATTTCCTATCATGAAGCTACATTGGGACCATTACTTTTTCTTCTTTTTTTTTTTTTTTTTTTCCCAGTATAACAAAAGATGGCATATTTGGGGAGAAAAGAAAAGAAAGCTACTGTGAGGTGGTAGGGGACATCAGAGCTGAAAAATCCCACCATTACTTTCTTGTCTTCTGAAAAACAAGCATAAGAATAAATGCTTTGCTTTCAAATTCATTGACATTATTATTGTTTATTTTTACATTTACATTTTAGTCATTTTGAATCCTTGGGTGGTGTTTTGAAATTTGTGATAGAGATAGATTTTCTTTAAGTGTTCATAAAAATATTATTAGTAGAATGAAATTTCTTAGAAAATATCTAAGTCATTTTGTAGAAAATGTCAGAATCTAAACAGTAGAAAATTTATATGGTAATACTTCTAGTCAGTCCCTGCAGAATCTAACCAGAAAGATTTGACTCTGCTTCTGTACCAAGCTTCTTGTTTCTCTCCTAAAGCAATGCATTCTTTTGGCTTCTAGTCCTAATTTTCTTTTAGAAATTATTTTTAATGTGCTTTAGACAGGGGCCTTCTGTCCAGATACTGAATACAAGTACTGTGTCTTTGTTTTATATTATTGTACAAATATATTTTATTGGGAACCTACTTCACATTCTTGTTAAACATATGCACTTATTCACAGGAACGCACTCTAGTGCTGTGAATGTATTGAAACAGAAGAACCTATGTTCATACTCTAGGCTGGAACTCACTCTTTGGAGAAAGAGGTTGTCTCCATCAGTTCACTGCCTGTGCACATGCTGTACTTTATACGTGTTTCTTTCTGCTGTGACGTGCATGCACAAGTACATATGCACATATTCATGTGATTTGAAGGAAAAAAACACTAGTCATAAAAGTTAGGAGTTGAAAGTAAGCAAGTAAGGCCTGGATAGTAACTGTTCAGAACTTGAATGAATTACTACAGTTTTCACCAAGTAACTGGCTGGCCTTCTCAGGCAGGCTCCAAATTCTTGTTGAAATGAAGACTTTCTTTCCTGGACTAGGCCTGGCATTCCTGGAAAACAATGGCCCTTTTCAAATAGGCTCTGAAATTTCACAGGTGAAGGGAGAGGGGCAGTCATTTGATCCCACCCACAAGAAGCCTGTTAGTATTTTAAAAAGTGAAGACAGAGCCTATCATGGAAATGGCAGGCAAAGCTGGGTAGTGGCTAAGAGCTGCAATCTAGACCCACAGTTCTGCAGATCCCTGTGAAGTATGAATCAATTTCAGTGTTCTGTCTTTGACTAACATTGCAACTCTTTCTAGATTTTAAGAGCAGACAGAAACACTGAAACTGGGTTTTACTTTGTATGGTGTGTTACAGGAGAGTCCTATTTAAGTTTTCTTTAATTAGGATTTAAGAGTAAGCTGTAAAACAAAGGAAAACTTTATTGATGTTTTTGTATAAAATCATTTTAGAAAAGATGCAAGATAAATATATAACAAATATATAAACATATATAATTACATAATTGAAAATGCTAACTGCCTTGCGCCCCTTCTAAAATATTTTTAGGTCGATTTATATGATGATTCAATAATTTAACATTTTAAAAATATGAAGATAATTTTAGGAATTCTTAGTGCATATACAGTACGCAATTTGAATTTAGATATATTGATCATGATACCTGTATATAATTAATATCAGATGCATTTCATAGATTTTTGTGGAAACTTTTGAGAATAAATTCAGAGCCAGTTTTGTACATTTGATCATATCACTCAGCGATTAAGTGAAACTGTTTCAGGAATGCTAGGAATTTAGCTCAGTGGTTAGAGTGCTTGCCTAGCAAGCACAAGGCCCTGAGTTCGATCCCCGCACTCCCCCCCAAAAAAAAAGAAAAAAAAAAACTCTTTTAGGACTGTTTTATGTAATTGAATACCAACGAAAGTACAGATTTAATATTCATCAGTATTTAAGTAGACAAAACTTATTAGGAATATCTTTCTACGAAATACTGAATCATTTCTCTTTGTTTCTGACAGTCCTGATAATTGGCTAGAGTTTGATTACGTACCCCGTATAATAGGTCTAACTTGAAGACTTATTTTAGATATAAACTGTTGATGACTGAAAATACTTTTTTCCTTAAAAATACTTTTTCCTGTTTATGAAATGATTATTCTAAATTATATACACCTCTAAGAAGAATAATTACCAGATCATTACGTAGCATTATATCTTGAAAATTTTTTTTCTAATATTTTGGCTACTGCATGGTATTCTTTTTCTCTACCTCCACTCCCTGCTATCCCTACCCCCAATTACAGAAGCAAGCAGAGTATTCTGAGCTAATGTCTTAGAAAAAGGATGAAACAAAAGAACAACAATAAAATCAAAGTATTTTTGTTTTGCATTTCAAAAGCAAAAATGCAAAAAAAATTTTTTTTAAATGCAAACAACAAAAGTAAATGATAGCAAGGAAAACCAAGGTGCAGTAATATACTAACACATATCAACCCAAAATAATTTTGTAAATCTTCAAGAAAAAAATTTTCTTAGGAAAAAGAACAAAGCAAGAAGAAAGAATGTTTAGATTTTGGCATATCACTTGAGAATGAATTTGTGAATGTGATGAAATACCTGAGAATAACAATATGGATAGAGCAGGAAAGGTTTATTTTGACTCATGGTTTCAGATATTTTAGCTCATAATCATCCAGCTCGGTTGCTTTAGGCCTGTAGCAAGGCAGAAGCATCATGGCAGAAAGGCCTAGTGGAGGAAAACTCCTCATCCCAAGGTAGCATGAAACAGAGGCAAAGAGAAAAAGCTAGAGAGGAAGGGGACAGGGACCAGATATGCTCTCTAAGTTCATGCCTCCCTTATATATTCCTTTTAGCTAGACCCTATTTCCTGTTTCCATCAGTACCCAATAGTTCCATCAATTTATGATCTCATCATTAGATTAATTCATTTGATGAGATCAGAGCTCTCATGAAGCAATCACTTCACCAAAAAGCCTGTCCATTAGCAACCAGGCCCGTGCCACATGAGTTTTGAGGGAGATTTTAAATCCAAACCATATGAAGTTCTTTGTATCTTACCTTTCCAATCTCTGGATTTTGTATAGAGATTAATAATAGAACAAACTCATACACTTGGGATTCTAGAACTAAGAGAATAGGTGTTTTCAAAGTGGAGCTTACAAAGATATAAAGCTTTACATGTATCTCCCCTTCATCTAGCCATGTCCTCTACTTCTTTTCATGGAGAATAAAACAGTAGATATGAGTAAGGTGTTCAAGATATACTCCTGAGATGATATCTAGAAATTTCCTGTCTCTTTAATATACCCTAAAAATCTGCAGAATACTTTTCTGCCAAACTGAGAGCAGCATGGCTTTGGCACAGAGAACAGATAGACTGGAGGGTTCCCAATGGATAGGATGACACAGCTGACATCTGTATAGGTTAATGACAGAGATCAGAAGAAAGTATGTACACCACAATGGAATTTAGTGTGAAGTGATCACAGAAAACTATATGTAATCTAATTTTATGCTACTGTCTTAGATCCTCACAGTGTATGTAAAATCTCAACAAAGGAGTGTTTGTAGAGAGGAGGATGCATAACTAAAATGATTGAATTTACTTGAAATATTCAAGTTTATTTCTAGTGCACAAAATATAATTCAGGCTTATTTATAGAAAAACAAAGTAATTTTGCACTCTCAAGTTTCAGGGACTAAGAATCAGATTCTACAGGTATTGTGAAGAACAAAATTAATAGGAAAAATTCTAAGATCCCTACTTGTTAACGTAAGCAATTTCATCACTTTACACTGTCATCATATAATCTTTGAACTCTCTTCGAAACTGCCATCATGTTGAGGTATCCCAAGTCTCAGCACATTTGTGGTTTGCTGCAAGCTATTGCTTTGAGTCTACTTGCCCTTGTTGCTTAAGCCTACACAAATCAGAGTTGAGAATTTGACCACCATAGATATTTAAGTCTTTTAATGTCATTAGAAGGTCTTATCTGTATATCTATACCTAAATTCTGGCTATTCTCACCAGTGATGCTGTTAAGGAAGAATCCTTCAGTTCTGACCCACTATGAACCAATGGAAAAATAAGATGGAAAAAAATGAATATTCCAAATGAGCGTGTTTTACAGGGACTTCTTATTAATACCACCATTTCTTAGAATATGCTTCAACTTCTCATCCCACTTAGTCATACTATTCCTCCATTATTACGAATATAGTTATAGTCTTATTCCCTCTTCTGACTAATCAGTCATCTATAATAAGTTCTACTTCAGTGTAATTTTCAAGCCTATTTCTTGAAGATTTCCTTTCAAGAAGTAGAAATCTCTAGATTTCTCTTTATTTTCTTTTTGCAACTTCTATTATATATTTTTTGATGTTTTCTGATACAAACTGACTGAAACAAATTTGATAATGCACAGATGATAGGTTTTTTGTTTTGTTTTGGGGTCTTTTTGTTTTATTATTTGTTTACTTATTTGGTGTGCATACATATGTAGCAACCAATTGTTAGAGGTAGGTAAGGAACAAAATCAACTTCCTACAACCTTGTTCCCAGGTCACCAAGAAAACATGTTCTACTGCACATAGACACTACTGCACATTTTTTTATATATAGACAGAAAATAGCTGCAAATCTGTGCATAGGCCCTGGAGCCTAGATCTCTGCTCCTTGTATTCTAACAATATTTTGCAAATATTTACATGATGTAACTAAACAATACAGTAGTCCCTCCTTGTCCTCAGTGTGTATGTTCTAAGACTCCTCAGTGGATGCCAGACACCATGGATAGTATCAAACTCTATATATATTTCTTTTTCATATACATTACGTGTCTATGGTAAAGTTTAATTACAATAAGATGTTGACAACCACCTAAAATACGACAACTATGAAAATATACTGTAATAAAATTACCAGCATCACCCTATCCTTACACTTGAGGATCATTATTAAGCAAAGTAAAAGGTACTTAAATACAAGCACTGCCATACCATGACACTTGATCTGACAACCAAGATGGCTTGTAAGTGACTGAATGGGTGGATAGAGTACACAGTGTGGATGTGCTGGACAAAGGATGATTCATGTCCTGGGCTGGTAGAATGGGATGCCATGAGATGCCATCGAGTTACTCAGAAGATTGCACAATTGAAAACTTTTGAACTATTTCTGGAATTTTCCATGTAATGGTTTCGGACTGTGATTGACTGTGTGTAACTGAAACCTCAGAAAGCCAAACTATATATAGAAGGGTACTATTGTATTTTCACTCTCTAGTCAGTCAGATGACCCTCAATCCTCCAATCACTGCCACATACAAGACTAAGCAAACTTTACAATATTATTTATTAAAAATACAAGATTTATAGATTCTTATTACTGGTACATACAAACTGGCAAGTAGAATATTTGTATAATATTTTAGTCCTAATGTCACAAGTGAAACCCAGCTTAACCTTAAACTCACTAATAAATGTCTGGTGTTGTTTAGAATAAAGATAGATGAAGCCTATTCTAAAGTGGCTACTGGATTAAGTGGTAGGACATTACCTCTGGAAGGCACAGGCCAGCTAACTGTCCTAAAGTAAGTAGTAACACCAACACATTTATGTCACACTTTACATGGTTAATTGTGTATAGAAATTATAAGCCAGAAAACATTTGGCTTCTTCTTTCTTCTTGCAAGTGGTATTTTACTAGTGTTTTCTTTTTTTCAGCAATCCCTCCCACCTTTCCTGTAGTCCTTCCTTCCTCTCAGGTTTATAAAGCACTGATTTAAGGTAACTAGCTTTTAATTCAGATAATAAAAGTAAAATTGCTTTTGGTGGTTAAGTTGTCCAGATAATTGCTGAATTATTTATTTGATTTGTTATAAACTTATTTATAAAATAAATACTAGTCTATTCCTATTTTGTGTCAGATTTATTCTTCTAGAAAAGTGAGTAATATAAAATGTGATAACAACAACTATAAGAGTAGCTATAACTTTCTATAATTTTTCACTTTATCAGAGAAACTTTATTTTGTAGATTAAGAATATAGTACCTAGTATAGAGCCAGAAGTGTATTACTGTTGCTCTGAGACTGGCCTGATCTCCTTGAACTTCTTGTGGTAAAGGATGTGTTAGCGGACCAGATAAGGGCCACTACGGGGAGTAGAGCTGGACAGAAGCCATTTTTGAGACAGACCAACAGGATGGAAAGGTATTGCTGAAGGAACTCCAGTTAGACTTCACTAGTATAAGATTATGTGAGTAATCCACAGGGAAGACAGGCTGAAAAGGGGCATCCAGCCAGGAAAATAAAATGTTTCAACTATTGAAACCTTTAAATCCAATCCTCCAAAGTATCCTACAGGAGAGTAAACTTTTCTCCACATCAGACACAGAATATGGAACAATCAACCAAGTAAAAGTCACTTCATTCCATTACCTCTCTTACCTTGAAGGGGTCTGAGAAAGTAGCTATCCAGTAAAGGAGGAGGTAGACATATGGGGGGAAAAGCAAAAGATAACTCATCCATTCTCATTGTGGGGCAGCAACTCTAGTTCTTGCCCTTGGCAGGGAGAAATTTTAATTTGAATGACTTAAAACATTTATTAGTAATTTTGATTTTATAAATTATAATTTTTGACTAGAGACAATGTTCTGTGGCTTAAGGGATCATAGTACTGCTTATTACCTAAGAATAAGCAGGGAAATAATTCCCATTGTCAGGAAAGCTTACTCACATTGAATACATTTGAAAGATGTATTGTGGTTAAAGCAGAAATGTGATTTGAACTTATCCTACAAGTAGAACTTCATAAGGGCTCTTTGCAGTTTGATGGACATGAAGACTCACAGATGTCTGCTTCACATCAAAGAAACCTAACCAGAAAAGTCTGGCTGAAGCAGTTTATAGCTATCTGTTGGACGTTACAGGTAGAAACTAATTCCACTCCCACTAAAATTTAAACCAAAGCTGCGTGTGTCCTCTGTTCCAGATGAGTGCTACATAATAAAGAGTATGCTGGAGTTGTTTTAGACCACTGATGGTGAAACTTTTAGGGACTGTATTAGTTACTTTTCTAGAGCCAATGGTTTGCAAGAGAGCAGACTTAATACAGGACATTTACAAGTTACAACATTCACCCATAAGCCAAATGCAGGAGGAGTGCTGAATGTTTGTCTATGCACTGGAGACTCAATCCAATCGAGGGCTGGGGAGCCCACGGCAATGTCTCATGTACATCCATGTCTGCACTAAAAGGCTGAAGAAATCTGTAGTGGAACCAGAATGCGATGCTCACAGCATGAAGACCAGAGCTCCCCTGAAGCAAACAGCAGCCATCCTGGAGGACAGCAAGGCCTTGAGCTCCATCTATGATGAGAACAGCTGAGTTCCCTTCTGGAGAACCAGCTGCAACAGAGCTTCTCTTGGAAACAGCCAAGCCCCTATCCTCTGCTCCTGTTCCCCTTTATGCCGTGTCAGCAATAACCTTCAGGTGGATTCTCTATGCCCAGAACCACACCAGCTCAGTCCAGTTGGGCGTCCCTGCTCAAATTGATCATATCAGTCCAACACAGAGACTGAGCACCCAAACTGCAACCCCAAACCCACTTATTTATCACAAAGTGCCACCACTGCAATTAAACCTGAATATTAAGATTTAATTTAGAAAAAAAACAACTCAAACATTAACATCTTTTGTCTTAAAAGAAAAACACAGTAACACTCATGCCATAGGTTGCCACCACTATTTTAGACCCACTCCAATAGTGCTGCATAAAAGGAGAAAACAAATACATAGATAATAGGGTCAGGAATCATAAGTAACCACTCAGTGGATTTGTATTTGTAGTCATCAAGGGATTTTTTATACCATACCTCAGTGACTTGAGGTCTTTAAAGAATCCATAGAGTACCCCCGTGTATCTAGCAGGTTAAATATCTGCTATGATCAGAGGAAATCAAAGCTAAGTTATATTGGTTCTCACCACTTGACATCTTCCTTTACTTTTCCCAGAAGATTCAAGAAACTAATAGGCCCACCTATTTCTCCATCGTAAGTGGCATTATGCTACACTTCTGTCAGTTCCTCAAACATGTCAAACCTAAATCTTTCTCAGGTTTTTGCATTGTTGCCTGTGCCTGGAACAATCTTTCCTGTGATGGTTACCAAGCTGGTTCCCTTAAAACAGTCATTTTAGTGTTAAATAGTGTCCCTCCAAAGAGGTCTTCTGTTTATAATATGTGCTGCTCTAATAAAATAGAACAGATTGAGTAATTTATAAACAATAGTAATTTATTTCTCAAAGTTGTGAAAGTTGGGAAGTCCAAGATCAAGTAGTCAGCACATGGAGGTCTGCTCTGTGCCTCAAATAATGCCTTTTTGCTGCATCTTCCAGAGCCTCTGTCCTCACAAGAGTGGGGCGGGGGGGAGAGACGACTCTCCCTAATGCCTACTTTATGATGGAGCTAATTCACTTACAAGGGCAGAACCCTCACGACTTAATCATTGCCCCCAAAGAACCCACTCCTTATTAAGTGTCAGCACGTAAGTTTCAAACCGTAGCACATTCTCATAGGGCCTTATAAGGCTTAGTTTAGAAGTTTATAACTTTTATTCAAAGCGTGAAGGAAGTCAAAAGAAAGCCAAGAAATATAAAGTGATTTTATCTAAAAAATTTAAAAGTAATTCTGCTTTGCATGGAAAAAGAATTATAGAGGAAATTAATAGGAGATGTAAACCAGTTCAGGTTAGGTTTTTGAGGTGAGGTTCACTGAATTTTACAGGAAGTTGCTTGATAGCTTCGAAGGTGAAGTGTCCAAGAAATGCTTCTCTGTTAATCTCAAAGAAGCAGCAAAATGGTGTTCTGTGACATGCAGGTCACATGGCAAAACTTGAGGACAGCCTAGGAGTTCATTATTGTCCTTGGGTGATAACAAGAAAATGGAGCCTCAATAATATAGCAACAGGAACTGAACTTGGTCAATAACCTGAATGACCTTGGATGAGTACCTCGAGCGCCAGACAACACCTTGATTTTGGCCATAAGGGATTCTGAGCAGATAACTCAGCTACTTTATGCTTAAGTTTCTGACCTGTGAAAACTTAAATTATGAACAGATGTTTTAAATTATTAAGTTTGTTATACAGGATAGGAAACTGATACAATTGGCAAGTAAGATTCCTATTTTGGTTATTAATACTAGATTTAAAATGCCTGTAACATACTCATTAAGAGATGCCAAACAGAGAATCTGTTATACCAGTGAAGTTCAGGGGAGAACTACATAGAATCTTCATGCTCGTGCCAGTATTTCAAATTAAGTAGAAGCAGACTGATAATCACCTTATTCTATAAAAGGGACTCACATGATAAGAGGGAAAATAAGAAAAAATCCTCCAAGACCTTAGAGTTGAGACTACATAAATAATAATCTTACTGAATAGAAAACACTGTCCTAGAAAGAATACTACTTTAATAATTCCAAATAGGAGAAAAAAAATTGTAGAATCTTTAATTCAGTAAATTCTATTTTATAAACACCTTGTTATTTAAACAAAAATAGGTACTGGTCAACTTCTCTGTTGATTTTTTTCTCCTTTTAATGTTATTTAATTCAATAAATATATTAATTTATTCTTGTGTTGGCTTTTGATGACTTTCCTTTGCCCTAGGGATTCTTTTAGCTTTAATTGGGAAATCCTTCTACCATCATCTTCCAAATACATCAGAACTCACAGACATTGCAGAAGTCAGGAAAGTAAAGATCAAGCAGTATGTGAACACCAACCAAAAGCCATGTCAACAGTTGAAATCTCTCATTTCCCAGACCACTATCAGATCATGCACTATGCAACAGAAATTGCTTCTCAGTACACTTGATAAATTAAATTCTTTGGATAAAACTAATGATATAGACCTATGTTACTTTAAACACAAAGTTGAATTTTTATTCTTTCCATCCCTTCATTTGATAAGTGACATTGATTATGTATTTTAACATTTTATACACAGCAGTGGCACTGAAAGTGGTCTTGGGCTTTATTAAGAATATTTGGAAGAGACAAGTGAAAACATCCATATGGAATTCGTACTGCTCTGTACTCAGGAAGTGTACTGCTCTCTACTCCAAGCCCTTTATAGATCATCAGTGCTTACATTTACTGATAGTTTGGTGAATTTACAAGTTTATTTCTTTAATCTTTTCAGGCATTGTAGTCAATCTAGAGAAACACAGAGAAATTAGAACAATAACTGAAAAGAGACTCTCTGTGAATGGTAACAGTCTTCGATACTGTGATTTTTCTCATGGGGGAACTACAGTGAATATTTTTTATAAAATTGTTATTTGAAAGAAGGAAGGGAGTTGGTCACCAGTCATTTTTTTAAGCCATCTCGTACACAACTGGGGCCATTTAGAGAAGGACCACAGCAACTTACAGGATTTTCATTGTAGTTTTTGCTTGTTACAAAAGTTCAGTCTCAGCAAGTTTAAGAGGTCTTTGCCCTCAAATGGATTATAATATATATAAAAAAAGTTGGATTCTACTTAGTATATAGCATCATACCATAAAGAAGATGGGGGAAATTTGATATTTACAAATATATTTATAAAGTAGGTCAGCCCGGAGATCAGATTTTTCATGCCTGTTAATAATGGAATAAGGTATGTTGAGTGTATTTATTCCTGGAAGAATAGAGTTGAAATCTTAAATTTCGCCATAGCATAGTTTTAGGTTTTATTTTACAGCTACCACTCCTAATTAGTAGTTAAGAGAAAAATAAAGTTTAGCATCTACCAGGCTCTTTTCACTGGTACATGTGGAACTGGCTCATGTTTGTTTGCTGGACCTCAGCTTTACCAAACTTGGTGTTTTACTTGGCTTGGTAACATTTTTATTTAAATAAATGCAGAAATTTAGGAAACATAAAATAGAAGGTTCACTGTATTTAATACATTTCAGGGGGAAAAAGGCTTAAATATTTCATCATATCTATTCTAAATATTAGCTAAAAACTGAATACTTTTTTAAAAGTCAAGTAAATAATACTGAAAATTTATTCTCTTAAACTTTTATATAACATGTATATTTTTAAATGTAAAATATTGATAGATTTTAGATATATCTTTATGTACTTTGTTTCAGCCCATGCGGTAGAAAATATATATGAAAAAGTGAAGTTTCATAAGTTATAAAGTGGTTCAAGTGTGATAAGCTTTCTTGAAAATGAGAATACCAAATTTAGTTCCTTAATTTTTACACCAAGTAAAAGATAAGGAACTTCATAAAAATTTGGTTCAGAGGTGGCAAAGTTAGCATAATGGATACTGCCAATACTAGACCTGTAAAACATTGGACGTATGTTCACCAAAAAAAAAAAAAAAATTACTTTCTTTGAGAACATATCTTTGACAACTTGTTTTCATACAAAATGTTATGCTGGTCCTTTGTTCTCTACCTAGTAAATAATGATGGTAGGCTAGAGTGGCAATAAATGTAAACTGTAAAGTGCTTATTTATAAGATAAGGCTTTTGGGGTTGGGTATTTAGTTCAGTGGTAGAACACTTGCCTAGCAAGTGCAAGGCCATGAGTTTGATCCCCAACACCTACTGAAAGATAACCTTCTTAAAATACTATTTAATAATAATAGAAATATATTTTAATAACTATTTTAGAAGAGTTTTAGATTTATAGAATTATTAGAATGATAAAGCATTCTTGTATACCCACACTTGTTTTTTTCTATCATTATTCTCCATTTCCTCTTCTCACAATGGTATGGTGCATTTGTCAAAATTAATCAATTTTGCTGCATCAATTATTAACTAAATATCATACTTTATTCACATTTCTTGTTTTTTTTTTTTTTCCCTAATGATCTTTTTCAGGATCCCATCCAGAATACTACCACCTTACATTTGATTTTTCTGTCTAGTTAGTTTCCTCTTGATTGTGACAATTTTGCAGACTTTCTTTATTTTTTTGGTGATTTTGGTAATTTGAAGAATATCAGTGAAATATTTTGTAGAATGCCCCTCAGTGAAATTTTTATTGTGTTTTTCTTATGTTTACACCTATAAATGTGTTTCAGGGAGAAAGACTATAAAAGGTAAAATGTCATTTTTACTATATTGTATTGGAACCTACTACCAGTATGATACATCACTATTAATGTTAATGTTGACCATCTGGATTAAGTTAGTGTTTGTCAAGTTAAAGCACTATAAAGCTCCTCTTTATTTCCTTTTCCATATTCTAGTCTCCACAAGCAGCCACTATGTTAGCCCACACTTAATGATGAGTGGCAAGTCATCTGCTTCCACCTTAAGAGTCAAGTATGTTAAAAATATAGTTTGTTATCCTTCAGAATGAGAGATTTGCCTTTTCTCATTCATTTGTTTACTCATTCCTATAAGTATGGTTTCAAAGATACTTATTTTACTTTGGATTATAATCCAGTAATATTTGATTTTGTTGATTAATTTTTTCAGCTTTGACAATTGGATATTCTTCATTTGGCTTCTGTATGCCCTTATCATACTTCTCTCACATAATAGTGAGGTTTTGGTTTTTAAACAATTTCTTTCTTACTAGCATTACAAGATGCTCTGTGTTCATCTTATATATTTTTTGCCCCAGTTCTAGAATCAGGTATTTATTGAAGAATTCCATGTTTTTTCTATATGGGTGTTAGGTACACCAGCTGAGATATTATTTCTTCTACATCCTTTCAACTGGCAGAACAAGAAGTTATATGTTTGTATCTTCACATATCTAAAGCTATACCATCAGTACAGTAGTCTCCTCATATCTACAGTTCATTTTCTGTGATTTTAGTTACTCATGGTGTATTGATGTCAGCTTTTTTATTGTGAGACAAAATACTGGACAGCTGTAACTTAAAGGAGGAGAAATTAATTTTTAGCTCATGGTCACAGAGATTTCAGTCTACAGTCAGCTGGCTCTGAAACAGAAACATGATGGTGGAAGGGTGTGGTGGCACAAAGCTATTCATTTCATGGTTGCAAGCTAGCAAAGTACTGGGAAAGTGTATCAGCTAAACATATGCTATCCAAAGGCATACCCCCAGTGACCTACATCCAATTAGGCCATTTTTCCTAGTAGCATTTTCAGCTATGAACATTAGTGAATTAATCCCCCAAGATCCAATTCAGGAGTCCTTGAATCCAATCAAATTGACAGTTAAGTTTAATTAGAATGAGCCCACTCCTTGTCAAACTGAAACCTAAGCACATCTCCTTAAATCATTCTTAATCTCCAATTAAACACAATAAAAAGTTAATAATTCTCCCTAACATGATACAACTATCCTGGCAATAATCCCTTCTGGAGTCTCAGCAGTTTCAGTGCTACACCAGAGTCCAAGTCCAAAGACCTCTCTGGGACTCAAGGTTAAACTCTTAGCTCTGAATCCCTATGGAATTTAAAAAGCAAGTAACATATTTCCAATATACAGTGGTATACAGTGAACATTCTCATTGCAAAAGAGAGTGGTAGGAAACAAAAATGGGAGCAAAGCAAGACCAAAACCCAGTAGGGAAAGCATTAAGTCCTGTAGCTCTACATCTGGCATCCAGGACACATGATGGTGAGATGCGACTTCCAGAAGGCTTAGGTGGCCCCTTCCTATGGGCTTTCTAGTTGCAGTCCACATGACCTTTTCTTCGGCTAGCTTTACTTGATCTCTGTAACTTTCCTCTACAGAAGTTCAATGTTCCTGGCATCTCCATCTCCTTTGGATCTCCCCTGAAGCCTTGACTTCACTCCCATAGCTTCATGCATCACCTCTGAGGGGCTCTTGGCAAGGACTTTAATCCTGTCACACATTTTTACCTGGCCTCCCAGGCCTTCCTTTGAAATCTGGGTAGAACACGCTGTGACACCATAGCTCTTGCATTCTGCATGCCTGAAAAAACAGCATCATGTCAACAATGCCAAGGTCTGCTGCCAGTTTGAGTAGTAGCAGGTCCTCCTTAGACATGGCTGCCCTGGCCTCTTGAGTGCCGGGAAGGCTGAGCATGGTGAAATGAACCCTGCCTAACCAATTACCGGGGTGGCCCTTTGTGAGTCTAAGGGCTCTCCAGGGACTTTCTTCTTGTATGGTTCAATGTACTTAGTCTCTTTTTCATGGTGCTAATCTCTTCAGCAACAATACTTCTTTCTTCCCAACT
Organism: Hystrix cristata; assembly: GCA_004026905.1. Lineage (NCBI taxonomy): Eukaryota > Metazoa > Chordata > Mammalia > Rodentia > Hystricidae > Hystrix > Hystrix cristata. The sequence goes on from PVJO010013303.1 coordinate 25,966, forward strand.
TTACCCATGGGGTTTTGATCTATCCAAAACTGAAGTTTTTCAAACCTTTCTGCTCTGCTATTTGCTCCAGATTCTCTCTGTAAATCTGGATAAAAACAGCCAGCCATACCTATGCCACAGTCTGAATATTGGACTGCCTTGCAGTTTTCTCCAGTAGAGCATTTAGTCCATCACTTTTAAATTCAGCCTTACCTGAAGGACATGGACATAATGTAGACAAATTTGAGAACCTCTATGATCCAAACCAGAAGTCTTTTATTCCTGCCAAGTTGTCAATAAAGATTAACCACCATACATGATCAGAGTGCAAAAATATTAAAGTATCCCCAAAGTAATTCATAGGTCTTAAATTGGCATGCTCTTCTGAGTAGCGTGATGAAACCTCATACTGTCCTGTTGTCTCACCCAGGACTTGAATCATCCCTTTGCCCAGTGTATCTACCCTACCATTTAGTAGTCATCTCACTTAATGACTATCACAGTGTCTAAGTGTTTGGGTCCTTTAATCTTTATTTTACATAATAATGGCTCAAAAGTACAAGAGTAGTGATGCTGGTATTTCATTTCAGGGTTTGTTAAAATTGATTTATCACTAGCCATTGATAGTAACCTCATATTGTGCCTAATTTATATATTAAGTTTTTCATAGACATGTATGTACAGAAAGAAAACATAGTATGTATAGATATTGAGACTATCCTGGGTTTCAGGCATTCACTGGAGATTTTGTCTCCTATTGCCCTTGATTGGGGCAAATGACAGTCTTTATATTAATGTCTCCAAATGCATTATATTACCACAAGGAATACTGTTGTCCCATCTCTTGCTTAACTATAACCTTCTACTCTGAACACTGAGAAACTTTGGCTCCCATAACCCATTGCATGTATTATGGTGTCAGAATTGCTAATGTATAACCTCAGTGATGAACAACTATATGAACTAGAGACTCATACTTATGTAGAGTTCTTTTTGCTTTTAAGACAGAGTCCACTCCAGTTTCCACTCATTTTCAAAATTTTATGGGAATGTTCTTTTCTCACCCCTTTCAGTGAGGTTAGTTTATACATTTGTTGTGCATTTAGATTTGTTTACAAATTTCTACACTTCATCCTGGGATTTCTAAACTCTTGAATGATTTTCTAAAATGTTCATGCATAAAATGATACTCTTTGTACTATGAAATTCACTCTTTTTGTGTAAGTTAATAGCCTTTTATTAACACTTCTTAGTTATTTAGCCTTTTACATTTCACTTAATAAAGCAGCAGTAGGAAGAATGATAAAGTCCTTATAGACTGGGAAGATTTAGCCTGATCTATTATACACTTAATTTCTACTCAATGAAAAAGCATTTTTAGGCATTCTCAACTTCAGGTTTTAGTTCATCATAAAACACCATGTCTGATAAATAACTCAAATCACGTGATCACTTATTCCACAGTTAGCTATTCAGTCTTTTTTTTTTTTTTGTCACATCAGACAGGTAATATGCAGACATTGTAACAAGGTTTGTAAGAGTCACATCTCATGCTTACAGCATGAGTACTTAATCATCACGCCCATAACCAAAAGATCAGCTATTTAGTCTTGTCCATGTTCTAACAACAAAAGAAGAATTGTTTTTCAGTGAAAAAGTAATTATTTGTCAAAGAAGATTGCTGTAAAGCTATGTAGATCTGATCTTTGATTTTCTTAGTGTGAATTTCTATAAGTTCTTATTAGCTGGAAACATTTTAAGCATCACTGACTTTGTCTCATCACAAGAATCTTGTGATAGAGCAATTTGTTCTGCATTTTGAATAGCTGAAGAAAAACAAAGTAGTGTAATGCTTCCTAAAGTAAAAATGACCACAGCAAAAAACTCCAAAATGGTAAAACCACCACTATATATTTTACCACTTTATAATATTATGATGTACATAGTTCAGAAAACTGTTGCTTAGAGGAATACTAGATTCTTGAGTCAGTTTTAGAGATATAAAAGGTTAAAAGGAGTTGTAAGTATGCAGTAGTATTAGCCAAGGTGGTAGTAAAGTTAGAATAAATGAAGCTTTTGAAGAGGTCAAGGTGTACAGTATAGAGGGCAATTTTCAGAGTATGCTATGAAACATGTGACTTTAAAAAAATCTGTTAAATCTAGCTATGGTGATTCTTTTAAGGGAGTTTCAGAGATAAGTACTTTGGGTTTAAAGTCAAAGCTAAAGATAAATAGAAATTTTGCATTTGATTTCGAGGATTGTAAGAAATATAAGAAAGTGTCTCTCTTTCATTTTGGAATTTAAATTTAAAATGATTTGTATACTTCTTAACTGGGCAATGACTATTTTTTTTCAATGACTATTTATAATGTATATCCTTTTTTCTAGGTTAAATTAGGACCTTTATTTTTTCTTAGTAAAAGCGAGATGTTCCTCAAATTCACCAGTGTTCTCTAAGAACATGAGAAAATCTCTTTAAAGGGTATTATAGATTCAAATGTGAGCCCCTAGAACTATTTGGACAGGTAGTAAAGAATCAGGTAATAAAGCTATAATTGTTAATATTATATGGTCTGTCTGATTCCAGGTAGGGAGATTGACTAAATGTAGACAGACTGGTTTTTGTCTGATACTGGGGAAAATTTTCACCAAAGCAAAGATTAGAGTGTAGTCCCTTCTTTTTCCACCTCGAAATGATGTCAAACTATCTTTATACATTTTCTATTCTGTTACATGAGTCAACAATGTACTAACACATTTGTTCATTTTTAAAGGACTTTCTATTTTGTCTTTAATGGTGGGAATTCCAGGAATGCCCCTAAGGAAAGATATACTTAGCAGGTAGGGCCTCTTGTATTTCTCAGGTCCTACTACCTGCTCATGTGGCCAGTATTGAGAGCCACTGGAATTTAACTGAGATATGTTTTCCTAGGTGTAACTTCATAGCTAAGGGGAAAAAAAAGACATACAGCTTAAAAGTTCTTTTAGGATGACTTTTCCCTGATGGTTTGCTCCAGTCTCTATTTATCATCCCTCAAATCATGATGCAGCAAATTTTCAAATAGTAGAGGTGAAGATGAGGACCAAGGGGTAATTTAAAATAATGCAGTAGTCAAAATCCTGCATTTTTCATTGGTCATGTAATTCCATGAAGTTTTTGGTAGTTTGGCTTGCTAAAAATGGTAGCAATATCTCATGTTTATGTGAGCTTTAATAGTGTTCAAAGAACATTCATGTGCATTATCTCATTTGAACTTCACAATACTGCAATACCTGAATAAAAGTACATATAAATACATATTTTTATTTTTAAAAATTTGATAATGTATAAAGTAACTTCCTTTACATTCTCTCTTTTAATCTCAGGAAACCTCTATCAGTTGTATTGAAAATGTATTATCAATACATTATCTTCTTTTTAAAGAGCAGGAAAAAAGATATGAACAGGTCAGCTGACTTGCTCATGCCACTGCTACAGTAGATAAGCAAAAGGAATTGAATTTAAGTCAAAACTTCAGATTCTTGTGTAGTTTGGATCCCACTGGACTATTTAACTGGAAATCTTTTCATAATCTTAATGTTCAGGTTACACTCTGTTCTAATTAAATAATGAGTAGGGATGTGAGCCAGACACTATTAATTGTTGAAGATTCTCGGGTGATTGCAATATGCAGCAAAAAGCTTAGGTACTGCTAGTCTTTTAAATGATAATTTAGCTCAACAATTTGCTTTTCATAGTACGTGTCCAAGGCACTGTTCATTCTCATCGTAGGCTTGTTACCATGTGTTTGACTTAGAGAAGCTGGAGTGGTATTCCTTTTCATCAGTGAAATTACATGTACTAGGAATATGTGAAAAACAAATTAACATTGAGAAGCCCTGTGCTTTCCTGTGAGAATAAAGATTAAAGTCTCATCTTCCTAATTTTAGTCAACCTATCAAGAAAAATCAGACGAAACACAAGCATGCAAATCCTGAAAATTATTTCTACGCCAAAATCCCTGTTTATGCCCTTGGTGAACTGCTTTCAAAGTTATCCTACTTATCTGATGGTTTTATTATTTCTTCTTCTGTTTTTTTCAAAGAAATCTTGCTAAGAAGATCAGAGGAAAACGCATAATTTGTGCTATCAGTGGATAGCAAAGGTCTTAGATATCCAGTATGCCACTTAGTACATTTTTATAAATCAGGATTCTAGGAATCCAGGTCTAATTTGGCAAGATTTTCTGTGCCCAGTAGGCCAAGACATTCCAATTCCAAAATACTCCAGGAAGTCTGCCTGTACTGGAACCAGAGACTAATATGATAATACTTTTGAGGTAGTCCAAGTGGAAAATTCAGTCAAGTGTTCAGTTGCCCATCATGCTTGTTATCAACAACTACCTTCAAAGCTTCTGGCTGTAGTCAAAGAAGTAAGTGTATTTTAAAAACAATAATAAAAATATAAAACCTCCTTCTTAATGACTCTGGGCAAGCAGACCCTATGAAAGAGCCAGAAATTTGTGGCAATGAGGACAGTATTCAGTAAGTGAGACCAGGGCCGTTTAGTATCTCACAAAGCTAACCAGAGTGTGATCCTTTGGAGAGCAAGAATACAATGATGTTCTTACTAGTTTCTAGTCAGTTAAGAGTAATTGGTCACTGAAGTTTTAAAAAAGTAAAGAAACAGCAATAAGAACTTGTGGATAATTTGAAAAAAAAAAATCTTCCTGACACATTCAGTGAGGTTTGACATGGGCATTTCTTCTATTGTTTCTCTTCTATTCCTTGTTTAGTTAAATATGGCCAGATCAATTTCAATTGAGCATTAAGAAAAAACATATCTGTTTCAAAGACAGATGTTGCCTAGCATATTTGATATGTAGAAGCTTACTGCACTAGCCAATATACACACTGCTCTTCTTGGTATATATATCAGGATGACGTATCTACTTTTAGACACAACTAAATTACCTTGGAAGTGATCAAAGATAAATTGCCTTTATACTATATTCTGTTCAGGGTGACTAGAGATCATAGAATTGGCAGGAAATTCAGTGTCAGAAAATATGTTCTTGTCTTGGTTTTGACACTAATTACCTGTGCAGTTTAAAATATTTATGTATTTAATTCATTTTTATGTATTTATCCTCAACTCTTTTTTAAAAAAATAAATGGAGAGTAATAGACTTTCTCTTCCATAGCATCATAGGTTAATGTAAAGGTTGAATACGAAAGTCCTTTACTAAAGAATGATGTCTGAGGAATTGTTTTTCATTTAAATCTTTATATAAGTGCATTCTCACCTTTGTTTAATAACGGAAAGGATCATCTAAGGCCTGCACCATACTTTCAAACATACTTCAGAAACATGTTTTAATGTCACAAGATAAGCACAAAATACTTCTATACACAATATGTCAATATCACATGAATATTTGGAGAAAAATTTAATACTTGGATAAATACTAAGACTGTCCTTTATTAACTATTAGTGTGCAAAATTTTCCTGAATTTAAAAGTTAATGTGAGACTTCAACCTAATTTTGGCAAGTAGCAGGTAGCTTCAGCAGTACTTCCATAACCCTGAGGCAGATACATTTATCTTCTTTGCTACTACTGATAGTGAGGCAGTGTAATTCAAGAAGCCCAATTACTGAAAATTCAAATTTCCATTTCATATATAAGGCCTTCCATAATATTGGATCTAATTGCCTGCTGACACTGTCTTTCGATCTATTTTCTCATTGGTATATCTCCTCCTAGTTGTTACAGAATAATTTCCAAGGTACATTCCGTATTTTATAAACAGTTCATCCCCATAATATACTGTACTAACTTTCTTCCTTTGAATTAAATTTGCTTTATCATCAAGTGCCTAGAAAATGGAACTAGATCCATTCTCTCTCTTTCTCTCTCTTTCTGTTAAGAAGCTGGCAAAGTTAACATGATGATATTCATAATACTACTATTATTAATATAAAGTTTAATTTCTTGAAGAAACACTGATAAAAAGAACAGTTTAGAAGAAAAGCAGAATGTAAACGTAAAGTAAGTTTATCGCACAATTTTAAGTATAATTAACATTTAATTTTCTAGAGAAACTGCCTTTATAGCAATTATATATTTTAGTATTAAAGGTAAATATACTTTCATTGTTATTTTTAAAAAGACTGATACTTTTCTCATGTGTTCCTCCTTATTCTTTTCTGCAAAATGTAGTATCTAAATCTTAAATAGCTGAGCCATGCTTTGTACTCTGCCTTGGTTATATTAATGAGCTTTCTCATTACTGGACACAATACTAGACACTCACAACTTAAGGAAGTAAGGTTCAATTACCTCACAATTTGGGAGGATTCGGTCCATAACCATCTGATTCCGTGGCAGGAACATCAAACCTTGGGCATGGGTGAGCAAAGCTGCATAGTTCGTAGCAACTGGTATCAGAGCTGGGAAACAATACCAGAGCAGAAGTGTCTAGGAACCAACCATAAAACCCAAGACCATGTTTCTTTGACTACCCAGACACATCTTGAAGTGTGCTCCACCAATCCCCGGGGCAGACCCAAAACCAATCAAATTGATACCTCACCCTAACCACTGCACTTAGCATCCTTTGTGTTTCAGGGTGGACTTTCTCATCACTTAGGAAGTTATAAATATGTAAATCACTGCAACACATTTTGTGTTTCTTTTGTAGTAAAATGTAACCTAAAGTATTGATACAGTATTTCAATCCAATTATATACATGAATATTAAGTTGAGTGATATGGAACCCTCCAGCAATTTTACAATCTTCTTACAAAGAAATTATGTACTGCTTAACCAAAAATGACTCATTATTGAGTATGTGCGAAGGTTTTTAGTGTAAGAAAAGTTTGCAAAATTAAAAAAATCCTTACATAGTATGTATTTGAAGCAGATGAAAATGGAGTCATATTTATTTTTATAAATTATAGTTGGTTTTTAGTATGTATCTAAATGTTAGGATATAGGAGGATGTATAATATTTTAATTAAGGGAGAATTAAGCCCTATTAGCAAATGTTACAGGTACAAGAAAATAATAGTTTTGAGTTTTGCTGAAGATACCATGTCTGATAAATTGAACAATACTTATTATTTTTATACTAGATAGTATTTTATTTTATTTTTAACTTTTATTTTTTACCAAGAACATGCATTGGTACATTGTATACATAATGATCCCATTTATCATAGTTATTTTGTACCTATACATGATGTATCTTGGTTCCCCCCTTCCCCACCCCTCCCTTCCGTTCCCCCCTTTCCTTATTTACAACAGGTTTATTTACATTTTTCCATTTTTTTCCCTTTTCTCTTCCTTCTTTTCCCCTTCTAGTTCTCCTCTCTTTTCTCGCCCCCGAAAGAATAGCTATCATCAAGAAATCAACCAACAACAAGTGCTGGGGGGGCTCTGGGGAAAAAGATACCCTTCTTCACTGTTGGTGGGAATGTAGACTAGTCCAACCACTATGGAAATCAGTGTGGAGACTCCTCAAAAAACTAAATCTAGAGGTTCCATTTGATCCAGCTATTCCCCTGCTTGGTATCTTCCCAGAAGAATTGAAAACCTCATACCATAGAGATATATGCACAACCTTGTTCATAGCAACACAATTTGTAATAGCTAAATCTTGGAAACAACCCAAATGCCCAACAATTAAGGAATGGCTAAAGAAGATGTGGTTTTTCTACACAATGGAGTACTACTCAGCCATAAAAAGGATAAACTAGAGTCATTTGTGGGTAAATGGATGCACCTTAAGAACATACTCTTAAGTGAAATAAATCAGTCATGCATGAGTACACATCAAATTATTTCTCTGATATGAGAAACCATAAGAGCACATAAAGGCAAAGAGGCATAATAGATAAAAGAAAGAGCAATACTTATTATGAATGAATAATTTCTTAATTCCCCTTTGAACTGCAGTCAGTGTTCAAAGTTGCTAAATAGCAGTTTGCTGCTAATTTTTTAAAAAGTCTAGATTTAGAAATGGCCCTAAATTGTCAAATACTATTTTCCATGTTGTGTTTGCAGAAATGCTATAAAGTTTTTAAAGCTACATATGTTTATTTCAGGATTAAAGCATGTTATTTTAAAATATGGTTAAACTTTTCCTTTCCTTTTCTTTCCTCTTCTTTTTCTCTCCTTTCTTCAATAAATGTTAGGAAAAAATGTGCTTAAAGCTGCTTTTCAAATGTCCATTAGAACTGGAAGAGGCAGCTGGTAGGTATAAATGAATTCCTTTAGTAACTCCATTATTTATATTTTTTTTTCAGAAAATCTTCTCTTCCAAATACCACAAAATGATTTCCTATATTGTTTTCTTTGTAACTTTATGTTGAGACTGTAGGCAAAAAGTAAAATTAACTTTATCAAAACCTACAACCACCATCTTATAATCAAATGGATAAAAGTGCAAAACAAAAATCAACACAAACCTAAAACGTGGTTTAGAGAAGTGTGAGGTTAGGAAAAGGAAAAAAAATTCAAGCAAACATTGTTACTGTTACTGGGTTGAGGTAGTGTCCAAGTCCTTGATGTCCTAAACAAAGAATTGAGCAGGACAACAAAGAAAAGCTGCAGGATGGATGATTTATTAGAAAGAGAAAAGACAAGATATACCCCACAAGGTAGGAACTGGCCAGTGAGAAGAGCTCATGGCTTTGATGGGGCTTAGTGCTGAGGATTTTAAACCTTTGGGTTAGGGGTGGGATTAAGGGTTTGGACTGAACTATGATACCTGCAAGTGCGCAGCCTGATTCAGCCCCTCCGTCAAGTGGTGGAATTTTTGACCTTTTATGGCCCTTGGAGGAACTGTCCTGGCTTGTAAAGTGGGATAGGGTGTCAAATCTGCATAGACATTGATGTGGTTATTAGGACTAGGGTTGGCCACTGGTTGCAGAAAACCACTGGGTGCAAACTCCGGGACTTACTGTGTTTAAACTAAATTACCCGGTTACTTTTTCTCATTGTAGTTAGATCTGGGAATTCTGGTCCTGGGCTAATGTTTAACTCACAAGGTGGATCTAGTCCCAGAAAGCAGGCTCCGAGATAGCCCTGTCTTCTTTTCTTTTCCCAGCCATTTCCTTGGTTACTTTATGCCTCAGAGCTAGCTCAGAAAGTGGCCTCCAAAGTGACTTGCCCTCTCGTCTTTATCCAGTCTTTTCCTTATCTACCTCCTGTCTCAGTATGGTCACTTGCCTCTGGTGCCCTTCCTTGGCTTCTCTGATCCTCACACACTTACAGTCTTTCTTCATATGGCAGGTGAAATGTCATTTTTTTTTCTCTTCGTTATATTGGAGTATTATGTATAGATCTTACTTTTTCAGAAGCAAAAGGAGAACTGAACCAGAATCTTCCTTAAAATCTAAGAAATGTCTATATTTCTTTTCATTTCTGTTTAGTTCCTTGACTGGAACAAAATTGGTGCTGGTAAAATTGGTTTTCCCCTTGCTGGTGTTCAGGGCAGCAATAAGCAATTGATGATACTGGTGAGGACTGACATAATTCTCTCTGTCATATCTGAATGATACCCAGTGCCACTCTAGTGTACAGATAAGATACTGAAGCCCACTTAACTTCACCCCCCCACTTAGCTTAATATGTGTGCTTTATATTATTCTCAGTAGACTTTCTTTCGCTAATAGAAAAAGATGCAAAAGCAATTTAGCTGAGAGTTATTCTCTTGCAATATGTTAACTACATATGCATGTACATAACATGGAGAATTTTATACAACAGGTTATGACAACTCATAGTAAACTAATAGCAGGAACAATTTTACTGGTCTTTTCTGTTATTCTTTTCCATTAAAGTGAACAGAAAATAAGTAGGCCCAACAGTTTGCTTTTAATGTGAAAACAGTTCCATATAGTCCCATTCTAACTCACTCTACAGCCTGTTAATAGAATTTAAAAGAAACAAAATATTGCCCAGGACTCTGCGTTGGACTGTGTCGTGATTCTTAATTGTTTGCTCCCACACCTAGACAGTGTTTGAATACATTATTGCCCAAGACTGTATGATATCCAGTCACTGCCCACTTCAGCATGGCTTGGCCTGGTGAGTAGCTGACTAGTGAAATATGAGTAAAAGTGATGTGTAACACAGCTGACTGGGAGCATTTCAACTACTGCATGGTTCTTACGTTGCTTTTCTTCTGCCATGAAAACAAGATGGAGCTGTTATTTCTGCTCAGTTCCTGTGTGAAGACAATGTGAAGCAAAGTCACAGCTGAACTGTGGAGATAAGTAAGATAAAAAATACAAACGCTTGTGGTTCCTAAACTATTGCCATTCAGATATCCATATTATTAATTTCTGCCAAATAACTTACCAAATAATTATTAGAAAAGTTAATACAGATTTAGAAAAAATTAAAGAGTAACACTCATTATAAGACAAACTTTATCTTTCTCTTTTATTCTTTTATTTTTTTTCTTTTACTCTTTTAAGTGTGTTTGTACACATGTGTTTACAAATTTGGTTTTTTGTAGGAAAATCAAATATGTTTTTAATAACTATAGAACTGACCATTTAGAAATGTTGAGCACACTTAAACTGAAACAGAAACTTGAGGGGAAAAAACCACTGACTGCAAAGCTAACCTCGAAAAATGCAGGAAACCAGCTGAAAAAATGTAGATGGAGGCAATTAGATCATTGGAATTGCTATGGCAAGCAAAACAGAAAAGTTTTAACTTCTTTAATTTGATGAGTGTTCAGTTTTATTTTCTCTTTCTCACATTCTATAAAATGAGAGCAACTTTATGTAACTATTACGTTTCATTCTATTATCATACACATGGTAATAACAATAGTAATGTGACCAAAGAAGTATTTTAGTCTATTTCTGTGCCATGCATGAGAAGGAAATCAATGCAGTGATTATTCCTGAAATTGTATTACAGTATCTTCTCTATCTTTTATGACATTACCTGTGAGTGACATTTCTTCCTCAAGGGGAAGGGAATCATTTGCTTCTCTAGTTCCATATTTTCTTATTAGTCATCCTGTTGTTTAGAATGTGTGATTTTCTTGGACATGATGAGAGCACAGGATGGGTTGCCATCCTGTTATTATTATAGATATAACCTAGACTATGCTCACTTTTGAAGTTTTACAAAATAGAAGTATTTATATCCCAAAAGCTTTTTTTTAAAATTTTTATTTTTACCAAAAACATGTATTGGTACATTGTATACATAATGATCATAATCAACATGGTTATTTTGTACCTGTACATGATACATCTTGGTTTCCCCCCTTCCCCTCCCCTCCCTTCCATTCACCCACCCCTCTCTATGTGCAACAAGTTTATTTACATTTTTCCATTTTTTTCCCTTTCATCTTACTTTTCTTTTAACCTTCCTTCTTTATCCCCCTTTTCCTTATCTAGTTCTCCTCTCTTTTGAATACTACCTTTTTAAATTTTTTTTTTACACAATATCTATTATAGATAGCCCTTTGTCCTTATTTACACTTATGGTTTCTCATATCAGAGAAACAATTCGATGTGTACTGATAAGTGTCTGATTTATTTCACTTACTAGTATGTTCTCAAGGAACATCCATTTACATACAAATGGCTGTAGTTTAATCCTTCTTTATGGTGGTGTAGTACTCCATTGTGTAGAAAAACCATATCTTCTTAACCGTTCATCAGTTGTTGGGCATTTAGGTTGTTTCCAAGACTTAGCTATTATAAATTGTGCTGCTATGAACATGGTTGTGCATATATCACTGTGGTATGATGATTTTAATTCTTCTGGGAAGATAACCAGCAGAGGAATAGCCAGGTCAAATGGAACCTCTAGTTGTAGTTTTCTGAGGAATCTCCACACTGATTTCCACAGTGGTTGGACCAGTCTACATTCCCACCAACAGTGGAGGAGGGTTCCTTTTTCCCCGCAGCCCCTCCAGCACTTGTCATTGGTTGATTTCTTGATAGTAGCTATTCTTTCTGGAGTGAGCTTTTTCTTAAAAAATAAAAACTGTCTTTCTTTCTGGGGTAATATAAAGCATAATTTGATAATTCTATTTGTGATGTTAATTTGTATGCTGTATTTAATTCAACGAAGGGTGCAGTTTAGAAATTGAGGTCATTAATATATCTAATTTTATATTTCTTCTAGGAAAACAAAAGGAAAGTACTAGAAAGTGTTTGCAAAAGTTTGTACAACTTTTTGCTAGGTATACATGCCTGTAATCCCAGCACTTGGGAGGCTGAGACAGGATTGCCTCAAGTTCCAGATCAGCCTAGGCTATGTAGTAAGTTTAAGCCTAGCCTGAATGACATAGCAAGATCCTGTCTCAAAAACAAACCAAAGAAGGTTTGTGCAACATTTTTCTATTCTGTCATATTAAACTTCTCCAGATAGAATTTTTATTAATTGTTAAATTTTTAGCAAGTTCTATGGATCATAGAAAGAACTTAATAAACATTAAGCCCTTTAAAACTTTCTTTTGTTATCAGGGCACAAAGGTCCATGCCTGTAGTTACAACACATCAGGAGGTTGGGACACAAGCGAGACCTTGGAAACTTGTCAGAAAGAAAAGGAAAAGAAAGGAAAGAAAGAAGAAAAGGAAGGAAGGAAAGAAGGAAGGGAGAGGGAAGGGAAGGAGGAAGGAAAGAAGAAAGGGAGAGACAGAAAGAAATTTTCCTTTATTTCCTCTCTTGATAGCTTGCATCTGACTTAAATTATTAGTTTCTGTGTTTTGATTTTTTTGATTAGTTTTGATTTGTCTCTCTCTCTATATATATATGTGTGTATGTGACTTTTGTCTAAACTGTGCTTTGCATCTGCCAATCAATAAAGTAGTTTTCACCCTGTGCATGCATAGACTTGCACCCGCCATTCTATGTCCTAAATCTTACCAAGAATTTATTTAATATTTTCTGCTCTTCTGTTTCCATTTTTGTGTTTTCTCTGAGGCATTAAAGTTTTGAATTTTACAATTTTGAATTTTACAATTTTACAATTTTACATCTAACCTCATGACTTTCTGAGGCTAAGAATCAGTTTTCATCTTATCCTACCACTGCATTACCTGTCCCAGTTCCTGATGCTGGATCTCAGGCTGCTTCGTAACTTGTGCATTAAGTAAACAAAGACTTTACCTGTTTTCTCTGTTTCCGGCACTGGGACAATCATTAGGAATGGTCACAGAAAGGATAATCCTTGATTTTTATTGACACAGCCACAAATTTTGTATTTGAATGATATGGCTTCATTAAACAATAAAGTTCCCTTTTGCCTAAACCAACGTCTTAGTCCGCTAGAGATTTTATAACAAAATACCATGAACTAGGTAGGTTATAAACAACAGAAATTTATTTCTCATATTTCTGGAGGTTGAGAAGACTAACATTAAAGCACTAGAAGATTTGGTATCTGGTGAGTACTTATTTCCTGGTTCATAGATCATGCCTTCTGTGTCCTCACATGGCTGAAAAGGCAAGGCAGTGTTCCAGGGCCTGTTTTATAAGGACACAAATCCTATTTATGAGGGCTAAATCCTTATGGCTTAATCACACCCTAAAAACCTTACTTCCTAGTCCAGTCACTTTGATGATTATGTTTCAACCTTTGAGTTTCCCGGGAAAGACAAACTTTTAATTCATAGCAACAAGTTTGAGTGGTTTTTCTTTCACTTGTAATCCTAAATTTTATGATTGATATAGAGCAACTCTACGATATTCTCAATTTCAGTGTGCACTAGAGTAGTATTCTACACCATCTATTCTACTCCACTGACCTATCAATCAGTACCTGTGCTTGAACTGCAATCTTTTTTTTTTTTAATTTTTAACCATAGTTTTATAATGTATTTCAAGACATTACTGGAAAAGTCACTCGTCACATATTCACATTACTTTTTGGATATTTTATAGGTTAATTTTCTCCAAGTGAACTTTAGGTCTAATTATTTCTGAAAGCATAGAAAAGGAGCAATAAGGAAAATGTGTGTTGGTCTTTATATTGAGAATATATTAAATCTGTGTGCTAATTTTGAAGGATTTAATCTTTACAGTTGAATTTGACAATATGACAATATTTCTTTCCATTTAGTCAAACCATTATTATATTTAAGTAAACTTCAATTTTCTTCCATATAGTTAGAAATGAATTCTGATTCATGATGGATTTACTTACAACTATTTGACTTTATGTTGATGTAAAAGTGTATCCATAAAACCACTTTGTTTTTCACTATTAGTACAGTATTCAATAGATTATATGAAATATTCAACACTTTTTAATTAAGTAGGCTTTATATTAGGTAATATTCCTCAACTGTAGGTTAATGGAAGTGATCCAAACTCATTTAGACTATCCTAAGCTATGATGTTCAGTAGATTAGATATATTAAATACATTTTCTGCTTAGGATGGGCTTATTAGGATGTAACCCCATCATAATTCGAGGAACGCTTATAAATCTCTAACTTTATTTACTCTTAAATATGAATATTATTTTCTGTGCTTGTACATATAATCATTCTTTTTTGTTGTTTTCTAATTGGTGATTATTCATCTAAATAAGGAATTTTGATTTAAATATGCTACCTTAAAGAATTCTCATTTCAATTTCAGTTACTTCTTGTTTCCAGGTATTCAAACTATCACCACAAATAATATAATATTAAGTTTGATTCTTATTTCATTTCCTTGTTTAATTACACTGATTGTACTTTTCAAACAATTTAGTGATAACGAGTATTTTACTCTGAACTTTAATAAGAATATAATTGTACATCACTAATCATAGTATTTTGGCCTCTAAAAATGACATTGGCAGCCGAATGGGTTGCATAAGCCTTCATTCCCAGCACTGTGGGAAACTGATGCAGGAGGATCACAAGTTCTAGCCCAGCCTGGGCAATTTAGTGAGACCAGGTTGGGGGGCAGGGAAGAAAAGAAGAGAGGAAGTAAAAGAAAAGAAGGAGAAAGAAAGAGAAACACATTTAAAACAGGCTAGGGGTGTAGCTCAGTTTTAGTTTTTGGACTTCTGGAATGAATTCTCCAAATTTTTTTTGTAATGATCTTTTAATGTTTATGTATGATCTTTGCATGGAAAGTAATAAAGAAAAGATTTAAAGTTTGATGCTGAATTCTTTTGAAATAATTGGAAACTTTTTTTGTATTTCTCAATGCTGTATAATTTAACCATAGGAAGTTACTTTTCAAATATTTCATGAAAGTACTAATGAGCTTTTTCTCCATTCTTTTAGGAAAAACATTATGCCAAATTATAGATAAACTATTGGACCCCCACCAATTTCCAAAAACATAACTGAAATAGGAACCTATACAATAATAATATTTGATTAGGATTTAGTAACTATATGTTGAAAATAATGAATTCTGATTTCCAAGCAGTTGGTATCGTTGCTAATCATTAGTTTCTTTCATACAGAAAAGCATTTTCTTCCATTTAAATCGGTTTTCTCTCTTAAATTGCTAAATTCTCTACAGATTTCTCTAACACCTTCTCAAGAATGTGGGCTCTAATTGTGTAACACTAGCCAAAAACAAAGTCATTTCGAAAGCATGGTAGAAGACAAGACACAATGAGTGTGACACAATAATATTGCTCTCAGCACCAGCCATATCTACACATGATTAGAACTATCTACTGATTATATTTATATTGCAAGAACAATATTTTCCTTTACATCTTTTTCATGAAAGTTTTTACAGAATGCACTTTGTTCCCATATTCCCATGGACTTAGCCAAACCTATGTACTAAGAAGTATATTCTTTGAAAATTAGCTATTAAAAACCAAGAGGCTTTCTATTGGGAAAACATAGGAAGATTTTCTAGTCTTGAGTAGATCTATATATAATTTTAAAGTGTATTTTAAAAGTTCCTCTTCCAAAGTTTTGAAATACTTATTTTTTCCTTGATTGTTTAATCATTTCCAATGAAGTCTTGTGTCTACCTTTCAGAACATTTAATGGCACAGGTTAATTTCAGAACATTCATTATTAATCTCAAGACTTTTATATATTTTCATATATTGATCAATATATACAACTTTCAATATATGTACTATAATCAATTTTTAATAACTGAAAACATTCAATCTAATATTTAAATTTAAAATAATACTTAAATGTTAGGAGTAAAAAGCCAATGTCAGTATAGAATCTTTACAGTTAAGGTACATTTAGTCAAAGGTAACAAGCCAAGAACAACGTGCAGTTTATTGAGAGAATGTTATCTAAGAACTTACGAAAGATTAATTTTGGGATAGCTCTAGAAACAGCAGTAGAAACACTTTCTTTTGGAGGTAGGATGAATAATGTCCATCACAAAATAGTTCTGTGTCCATCTTTTATTTCAAAATTCTAAGTTCCTAGATGGAGAATGTGAACGAGAAGTGTCAGTTTTCCACTAATGCTTTAATATTGCTTTAGTATTTAAGGACTAGTATGAGACAGTCACCCATGGATCTATTCTTATGCATCAAATACAATAAAGTAAAGAGAATTTTTAGCTACACTGATTACTTTAGAGATACGATGTTACAACAGTAGTATTTCCAGAACTTTTGGGTACACTCAGTGTTCTTAATAATAAGCAAAATAATTTTTATGATTTATATGTTTATCATTTAATTCTATCCCAGAGAGTCATCATATCTGGCAATTAATTAGAAAAATGTAAAATTAGCTATCAGAATTTTTTCATAAGAAGATGCTTATAAAACTGAATAAATGAAAAAGTTTTTAAATCTAGATCTAGGATTATTTTTAAATTTATTTTTTTGTATTGTGTTCAGTGTTTTAGTTTGCATAATTCTTCCTGAAACTGTATGGTGGACCCAACGTAGTTAGCTTGAGCCAGAACGCCCAGCTGGACTGAGTTGGTGTGATGCTGGGCATAGAAGATCCACCTGAGGGTTGTTGCTGATGCAACATAAGGCAGAGTGGGAACCGTAGCTAGTTGGCGGGCTGTTTCCCAGGAGAAGCTCTGCTGCGGCTGGTTCTCCTGAAAGGAACTCGGCTATCCTAGTCAAGGAAGGAGCTCGCGGCCTTGCTGTCGTCGCGGATGGCTGCTGTTGCTTCGGGGGAGCTCTGGTTGTCATCTCTGCTGCGAGCATCGTGTCCTGGTTCCGGTGAAGAATTTTTCAGCCATCATTTGCAGAACGGACATACATGGAACAGTGCTGTGGGCTCCCAGCCCTCGATTGGATCTTTCGGGTCTCCGCTGCCTAGATGGACATTTGGCACTTCCTGCATTTGGCTTGCGGGTGAATATTGTGACTTATAAATGTCCCCTCTATTAAATCTGCTCTCTTACAGCCATTGGTCTAGAAAATCTAACTTAAGATAAACTGTATAATCACTAACAACTAAAATTTTCATTTCTAGGACTTGAAAAGTTACAATTCTTTAGATTACTCACTTGCTGTTAGGAAGAAAGGCTTACTGACTTGCTAATTGTGTCATCATTTTTCATGCCTTACATACATATAAACATACATACAAACTTCACAAGAGCCAGTCTGTAAGCCATAATGCTAAGTGAGATACTGTAAATTAGACACAGAGGTTAAATACCTCATGGTTTCTCTTATATGTGAAACTCAAAGTATAAATAGTTGGGGAGCAAAATAAAAGAGTGATTGTAGAACACAGGGAGATAGAATTTGTGGAGGTAGAATTTGTGAAGATAGGAAGAGGATCGTGATAGAGGGAGTTGGGAGGGAGGGAAGCAAAAAGGGAAGTAAAAAGAATCAAGGTGCAACAGGTATATATTGTGAATATATACTAATTTAAAAAATGGGAAGAAAAAGATCTGCCTCCTTACTGACCTCAGTTGAAAACGAGTTTCTGGTTAGCATGGCAAGTGTCCAAGACAGTCACCACAGGATTAATCTGTTGCTGCACAACAGTATCAAACTTTCAGTATTTCATGAACATATTTTAACAATAATGTCGTAAAAATTAAATTATTTGGTAAAATTTCTTTTTTTTTTCCTATTCTAGGATGATGATATTTAACTTTGAAACACTAATGCTGGTTAGGTATTGATTTTAACCCTGAAACATTCAGCAATTCACAAAATGTATTCCCAGTGTGCCTCTGTTATAGATAAAATCTATATAAACGCTAATTGTAGGTTGGCTACACCATGATTTGTGTGCCTACTGAAAAAATCGTCAACTTTCATTGGGAGAAAACTTCCCTTGACTCTGAAGCAACCCCAAGATATGCGCATTTGGAGTTGTAGGGGGGAAAGAAGAATACACATATATCATCCATTCATTAATTCTGGTGATTATTTGGGATTTTTCAATTAGATGTCAAATTCAATTTCTTTTTGTTTATAATGGGCTTCAAAATCTGCATTTAACATACGACAGATACTCTGACACCTAATAACAGATTCTATACGTATTATGTAAATAACTGTTACTATGGATAATCATACAACATATACGTAATGACATTTAAAACATTAAGTGATGTAGATAAAGAATTCAACATGAATTTCACTTGCCTTAGCTACAAGCAATTTAGCTACTTTGTAAGTTAACTGCAGCCTACAATTTAGATCTCAAGTACAACTATTGTTGATTTGGTAGGTTTAAAAATGTTTGATTGTCTTTGAGAACATCTTATTATTTGTAGTAATTTACTTCCTAAGTGGCAAACATGAAAAATCATCATTTTGAACAGTTTATCTTGGATAGATTTATGACATTAGGAGTTTACAATCTTAATTTCCAATTTGAAAAGGGGAGAGGTCTGTGAAACAACAGAATATTTTTAAACTGGCCTGAGAGTTACAGGGAGCAGCATGGTCCATAGAAAACACACAGTTATTCAAAATTTGCTTTTTCCTGAAAACTGACTTTAGTCTTCTTACTTATTTTGATGAATAAGTCTCATAGACCAACTCATTGGGAGTGACTAATTCAGCAAACTAATTTCTTTCTTTTTGGGGGGGCAGGTACTGGGGATTGAACCTATGGCTTTTGCACTGAACTACATACCCTGCCCGTTTTTGGTACTTTTTATTTTAAAACAGGGTCTGAGTTGCTGAGTTGCCCACGTGGGGCTTGATCTTTGATTCTCCTGTCTCAGCCTCCCAGAGTGCTGGAATTACATGAGTATGCCACCACGCCCACTGATATAATACTTATTAAGGTTTATGATTTATATTTTCCAATTTTTCTGAACTGCAAACCACAATGATTTATCTTTAAAATCTCTTAGTACCATGAATTCATCTATTTTAGAATTATCTCTGGAACACCTAGTGTATTAGTTGGGTATTTTAAATTAAATTGACAGAAATTTAAGTTGAAATATCAAATGTAGAGAAAAACTCTTACTGTCTTACTTGGGCCATATGCATAATACTTATCCAATTATTCTTGCCAGAAGCATGTGATAACATGATGACTTCAGACTGGGCTACTTGTTAAATCTAAAGAAGAGGCGATGAAGGGAGAGGTTGAAGCCCTACGTATAAGAAAAAGGAGAAAATGGCTAACTAGATATGGAAGGTAATTTTCATTAGAATTTTATTTTTTATGTAATTTTATTTATTGCATACTGACTTCTTGGAACAGTTGCTGGATCAAAATTGAGACTCTAATTTGTTGAATGAATGAATGAAGGCAACTGCTCCCTCACACTATATCATCTCACTATATCTAAAGATATAGTGATTGCTTTATTTTGTGGTATACAGAAGTATTAAGTACTGTGTTTCAGCTGTGAGTAAGTATAATAGTAATTACTATAGTTTGAATGAATCCATAGGTTTTAATTATGTTTGTTTTCCCAACTACACTGGAAACTGAGAACAAGGACACTAGGGTCTGCTTTTTTGGAATTCCAGCACTATATAGAGGTAAATATTAGTCTAGTTGAATCATGTTTGAAAAAATAGGGGCAAGGGTAAGAAATTGACTGTGCAGAAGATTAATTTGGGGAACCATCTTCAGTTTTCATGGAGTTTTTGTTTTTTAATAGAATCTTGTATATTCAGTTCTGATTGTAAAATTATCTACTCTGTTTATTTAACTTTGTGAGTTACTTTTGTAAGGTCTGAAAGTATGAGATTGAATTAATATGATATAGTTTTAAAAATTATAGAATACATAAAACAATCTCATAGATGATTTATTCATGATTAAAATTTTAGATGACTATAGCATGTAATATAAAGATGTAGCTGTCCTAACTTTTTAATACAATTTTGTGTTTTTCGACACTAATGAATTGTGGAGTGTTAGGCATGTGCTTGTTTTTCTATTCTGACTCTTTCACCCAACATCAAATAAATGAGTTTTCAATGCTGACTTCTACTTAAAATGAAAATCATTAAATAAATACACATAAGAAAGTTTAGTTTTAAATGAATTTCATATTCAACCTTTTTATGTTTTCACGTTTTTTTCTTTTAATAGTCTACTTTTTGGCATATTTTACTATAAGGAGATAATAGTCACAGGGTACTAGGTAGAGTTGTAAGTGCTCGTTTCTTATTTGAAGTGTGTTGCTTTCATTAAAAATATTTTTCTAATATTATGAATATTTTGTCCTTAAAAATTGAAAAGCATGTTTATAAATGGAAATCAGACTCTTTGGGAGGGACACTTTTGGCAGAGCAATTATTTTACACAAACAAACGAATCTGTGGGAGGGGACCACACGAAGCCTGCATCCCCTTTTGAACCCACAGTAGCATCCTCCAGGGAAAGTCCCTGACTGAAGATTGTTTAAATGGCAGCAGTGGGGTGCATAGTAACACTGCTCCTCAAAGGAAGCATCACCTTATCTGACCCAGTCTTGGAGTTAACCAGGCGCCTGATGCTGCCAGTTGACAATAATGTCTCTAACCATTTCCATTTTTTAGCATTCAGGAGCCATCTGAGGACATCTTTTGTTTATTTTACAAAATCTTCACAAAATGTGTTTTATTGAAAACTTATGATGAACCTGGTCTTATTTCTGATGTTAGCCTCTAATAATATATAACTCCAAGAATTTCTGAAGTTCTATAATGTATTAGTTCTAATGACAAACATCAATACCTTTAATGATGATATCTAATAGTATGCACTTACCTGTCTAGGTCACTTAATAGAGTAAAACTTATCATCTCTTTGCTCTGTAGTAAGTAAAGGATTGCTGTTTTCATTTAACCATTTGAAAGACTTTAAGTTTATATTTTTTCTTGTGGCTTCTTAAGTTTTAGAAGTGTAAAATTCCCTTGCGAAAAAGGCATCATGTAGCTCGCAACCTAAGCAGCAATGATTTTGTTCCTTTCATGAGAAACAATCCGCCTGGCAAAGTGTTCCAAATTTAGATGTCTATGGTGAATACTGTTTTGGTTTCGATTAAACAGCAAGTTTAGTTGTGATTCTGTCCATCTTTTCTCTGAAAGACCAATGGTTAAACATATACTGGTAGCTGCCAGAGACAAGACTCATATTTCTCTTTCTATTCTGCAAGAACTTCAAATGTTATTTAAAGGCTTTTACTGCAGCCCATTGGTCTTGACTAAAAACACAGTTTATCCCATGTCCTAATAAGAATTCCAGTCTGGAGAGGTCAATTATTAGGTTTATCACAGTGATTCTGGAGGCACTGATTATTTATTTAGCACTGTTCAGCAACTGAGAATTTTTTTTCATTCATAAATTAAAATGAATTATTTTTAAAACAATTATTAAAATTTTATTAGTACATGTTTGCAGTGCACAATGATTATATTCACTCTAGTGAACTGGTACATGTACGTAACACATTTTAACTCTTTCTTCCCCCCTTCCTTCAACTCTTCCCCCCTTTTTTTCAACATCATATTCATTTATCTTATAAGACTTTATAAAGTTAATTATCATATATACAGATTGAAAACCAGAGTAGCCCAAGGAACATATAAAACATGTAAGATAGTTGTACTAAGTCAACGGTACACTTTTAGATACATTGTCCATGCTGGATTACTAACCTTTTTTATTCTCTCTTTTTTTTCAGATTACCTATCTTTTATTTCTTTATTTCTTTCTTGTTCTCTCTCTCTCTTGCTCTCTCTCTCTCTCTCTCTCTCTCTCTCTATATATATATATATATATGTATGTATGTATATATATATATATATGTATGTATACATGTTTTTTTCATATAGGAGAAAACATGAAATATTTAAGTTTGTTTTTCTGACTTCACTTCACTTAACATTATGATCTCAAGGTGCATCCGTTTTCCTACATAGGACTCACATTTATCCTTCTTTATGGCAGAGTAGTACTCCATTGTATATAAACACCACTTTTTTAATCTATTCATCTGTTGATGGACATACAGTATAGGCTGTTTCCAAGATTTGATTATTATGAACTGGGCACCTATAAACATAGATATGCATGCATCACTGTGGTGTGATGTCTTTAACTCTTTTTGTTGTCATTTTGTTTTGTTTTGATTTTTGAGACAGGGTCTTGCTGTGTATGAGGCTGTTATTGAACTCACTAGCCCAGGCCAACCTCAAACTCCTGAGTGCTGCGATTACAGACATGCGCCACCATGCCCAGTTGATGTCTTTAACTCTTGGGACCATATCTAGAAGGGGAATAAGTGGGTCAAATGGAATTTCCAATTTTAGCTTTTTGAGGAATATCCATATTGATTTTCGTAGTAGTTGTATCAATTTACAGTCCCACAAACAAAGGAGAAGTGTTCCTTCCTCCCCACAGCCTAGCCAGCTTTTGTTATTAGTTGATTTCTTGATGGTGGACACGCTTTCTAGAGTGAGATGGAATCTCAGTGTCATGTTAATTTGCATTTCTTGAATGGCCGGTGATGTTGAACATTTTTCATGTAGTTATTGGCCATTTGTATTTCTTTGTCTGAGAAGTGTCGCTTCATTTCAGATACCCATTTTTTAATTGGGTCTTTAAATTTGGGGTTCTACTTTTTTGAGTTCTTTATATATTCTAGATATTAGTCCTTTGTGGATTAACTGGCAAAAATATTTTCCCATTCTATATGTGGTCTCCAGTCTGTCAGTGGTTTTCTTCACTGTGCAGAAGTTTTTTAATTGGACGTGAACCCTTTTGTTGGTTCTTGATATTATTTTTTGTGCAGAGTTTTATTCAGAAACTCTTTGCCTATACCCTTGTCTTCCAGAGTTTTACCTATTTGTCTTCCAGCAGACTGTGTTTCTGTTCTAATGTTTAGATCTTTGGTCTATTTTGATTTTAGTTTAGTGCATAGTGAGAGAGATACACATCTAGGTTCAACCTTTGCATGTGAATGGCTAGTTCTCCCAGCACCATTTATTAAAGAGGCTCTTTCCTCCAGGAAAGAGATTTGACCCTTCATCAAAGATGCCATAGCTGCATGTGCCAGAAATTGTTTCTTTATCTTCTATTCTTTTCCACTGATCCACGGGTCTGAGTTTTGCCAGTACCATCCTGTTTTTATCACTGTAGCTTTGTAGTATGATGTGAAGCCTGAGATCGTGATGTGCCCTGACTTGTCTTTCTTGCCTAGAATTCCTGGTTAGGGTTGCATGAGGTTTCAATTAAGATAACTAGGGAAGTCAATGGTCCATATGGATGGAGTAGCTAGGGGAACGCTCTGAGTTATAAATGTGCTTGATGTGTTCAGGCTAAACAAAGAGTCAGTGTTGCTAGAGCAGCAAGAAGAGGGAAGGTGGTGGGAATTCAAGTTAGAGAGTCAGCAACAAAGGGCTGTGTTGTGATTGGCTCTGAAGACTGTTAGGATATTGGCCTTTACTCTGAGAGAAATAGAGAGCCTTGGAGGAGTTTGAGATCCAGGGTGATATATATTATGATTTATGTTTTAACTGGGATCACTTCAGCCATTCTATAGAAAACACATTATGGGAGGGATGTTTTGACAGTAAAATGATGTACTTTAGATGTGGTTTGTTCTCACAGGGTTCATGTTTTAGAGCTTTGTCCTCAGGATGGTCCTTTTGAGGTGGTGAACTTTAAGAAATGCCTTTGAAGGAAGTTATGGATCACAACCTCTCTGGTTTCTTCTCTTACATGACATCCTCTTACAGAAGATCTTGCCATGATGCATCTACTTTTACACCCTGACCACAAGCCATATTAACAGGGCTGCTCCATCATAGACTCTCGGCCTCTGAGTGAGCCAAAAGAAAACTTTGTTTTTTAAAAAAGTCTTCTTTTTTCTGTAAAGTTATTCAGATTTAGCTGTCCTGTTATAGTAATTAAATGGACTAATACATGGGAAGATTAATTAGGGAGCATTTACAATAATCTGTGCAAGATATGATCAGGTTAGTCCAGGTTGTTTGAAATTTTGTGAAATGGTGATTGTATAGCCAAATGTTCACTAGATAAACAGAGAGAGGAGAGAGAGAGTATCCATGCTTGTGTTTTTAATATATATATAAAAAGGAATTGGCACATAAGATTATGGACACTGAGAAATCTTACCATCTGGTATATACAAGCTGAAGAAGCAGGAATGTTTGTGGTATAATTCAGTCTAAGTCCAAAGGCATGAGAACTAGGGAAACACAAGAATCAATGGTGCATTCTCATTGCAAATCATGCAGCCTGGGAAAGGGAGATAAGGGGTGGTAGATGGCATTTGCAGGCCCAGGAACCAGGAGATCTGGTGTTGGTGGTTAGGAGGAGATGAATGTTCCAGTTTAAAGAGAGAGCACAAGCGAGCACAGTGGGTTGGGGAAGCATTTGCCCTTTCCCCATCTCTCCATTCTATTCTAGTCATCAGTGGGTTGGATGACGTATGCCCACATCAATGAGAGCAGATTTTTTTCAGTCATCTACCTATTTAAATGCTAATCTCTTGCAGAAACATTCCAAAAGTGGCATGCAGAATAATGTTTTACTAGTTAGCAGAACAGCCATTATCCCACTAAAATCTGACATATAAAATCAGTTACCACATATGATACTATGAATTTATTTTTAAGGATAATCAAAACCTTCTGTAACTGATTTATGTAATATATTCACACATTTTCATGAACATTTTTATTTAATAATTCATGCTTTTATGTCAGGTCTTTGGTTTGCTGTGTGCCTATAAAATTCATGACAAAGTTTCTGACTTAAATATAAATTCTCTTTCTATAACTGAAACATATTAAATATTCCATTTAATTCATTTCCAGA
>PVJO010013304.1:0-52338 GCA_004026905.1 Hystrix cristata
TAATTTTAGTTTTTTGAGGAATCTCTGTACTGATTTCCATAGTGGTTGTACGAGTTTACTTCTCACCAACAACGTAGAAAGGTTTCTTTTTCCCACAGCCTAACCAGCATTTGTAAGTATTTGATTTCTTGATGTTGGCCATGCTTTCTGGAGTAAGAGGGAACTCAGTGTTTTAATTTGCATTTCTTTAATGGCCAGGGATGTTGAACATTTCTTCATGTATTTATGGGTCATTTTCCTGTGAAGTATCTATTCATTTCAGTTGTCTATGTTTCAATCTAGTCTTTTATTTGAAGAGGGTCTAGTTTTTATGAGTTCTTTATGTAGTCTAGATATTCGTCCTCTGAGGAGTAGCTACCAAATTTTTTTCCCATTTTTAGATCCTCCTCACTGTAGATTGTTTCCTTTGCAGTGCAGAAGCTTTTTAACTTGATATAATCCCATTTGTTGATTCTTGATGTTATTTCTTCTGCAATTGGGGTTCTGTCCAATAGCTGCCATTTCTCAGAGCTAGAGATGCAGAGCAAATTTTCTTCAGCCTGATCGCCTAGATTCACTTCCCAAAGCTTGTCTTCAATACCAGCGTCTGTTAAAGAGAGTTACTTAAACTCTCTGTGTCTTGGTGTCATTATCTTTAAAAGAAGGGATAATAATAATATAGTAACAACTCAGAGGTTGACAGAAGAAACAAACAGATCGCACATTAAATCTTCAATCCAGACTCTGGCTTAAAATTAATAAATGTTAACTAGTGGTTGTTGAAGGAGGTATTCTGTTTTATTTGTTGAGGGCCTTAAGTATTTAGTGAGGACTCTAAGTCAGCATATGTGTGCACATGTGTTTATATATAAGTGACATACATATATGCAGTCTCATGTATAGTCATTTCATATTTACCAACACCTTTGAGATAAAAGCTTTTAGTTTTCCCACCTTACAGGTGACAAAACTGAGGTTGTAGTCTCTTACCCGAGATCTTACAGCTAGTGAAAGATGGAGCTGAATTCTGAACTCTGATTCCACAACTTAGAGCACTGTGAAATATTTTCTCCCAGTAAAGCCTACAAGCTTGTGACAGCAGCTTATTACTCAGTCCTATTTCTCCTTCTAACCAGAAGGGTAGAAACATGTGGCATTGTAGCTCCTGCTTTTTGTTCAGAGTCCTACTCTATCAGGAGAAAATGATCTCAGAACAGCCGCCATAGAGGATGAGAAGGAAATGATGGTGCTGCATTCTTGGGGGTTGTTCTGAAGATCCCAGAAACCCAGAGGCACACTTGGCCAGTCTGAGCCTGCGCATGGACCTTTAATAGCCACACTCTTGTTCTTCTGCAGTCAGAGCTTAAAATTGTTTCCATGAAATGCTGCTGAGGAGTAACGTGCTGTGGTTTACACCCCCTTGCTAAAGGCTGCTGATAAATTCTGCTCTCTCTAAAAGCAAGATCGTAATCCTCAGGAATGAGTCTCGCACTGCAGTATATGGATGGTGACACTTTGGGATATCTAGGAGGCCGATCTTAGAATCAGACACATTGTAAGTTGAAGGGACCTTACATTCGTGAAGCTAACAGAGTCCAACCTGCTGCCCAGAAAGCAAAGCCCAGGGAGACCTCAGATGTCCCAGTGGCTGGCCAGTTCCTGCCTTGGCCATCTGGGCCTCCAGTTCCAGGCCACTGAGTCTCAGAAAGGATATTTCTCACACTGCCCTTTCGAATCAGAGTACTTTTGCTGGCTCCATTGAAACCTGGCCCTGTCGCCATCTACTTTTACATTCCAATGTCCCTGCTTCAGAGAGATTTGTTTGAAACAAAGCCAGCCCTTCCAGTAAGTGTATAGAAGAGAACGGTGATTTCAGAGAGCGAGGTCGGGTGGAAACAAAACCCAGACATGTAAAATTTGACACCTTAGCCGACATAAGTACCCACATTCCCTCCGAGTTCCCATTCCCAGCCTCTCCCCACCGTCAGCATGCCCATAATTTTATCCTGGGGAAACCACAGCCAGCACTCACTACCAGAGGCCAAATCCCCCGGCAGCAGCCTTGCTTTTTAAAAGGAGACATAAAAAAATTGTCAAGACTATGGGGCTTTCTAACACATTTGGAGGGCCCTCCCAAGACCATGTTACACCAAGTATAATATTATCTTTTTCTTCAGGAGACTTCTTAATTGGGTCCATGTAAAAGGTTCGTGGATAATGAGTTTTAAATAAATAATAATATCCCAGTACCCCGACTGGCCAACAAAGTAAATGGCTTTTGCCCTGACTTCAAGGAGAGTGAGGGCGGCAAAGAAGCTTTGTAGAAATCCGGGCCTCTAGCTCGGTTGGAACATGGTTTTAACAGTTCCGTGACAAACGTGGTGCTAGGCGTCGATACAGTGGAAATGGCAGACCACACAGCTGGGTGCTCAGAATACTTCGATGTAATTGATTAATGATTAACCAATAAGTTCATTCACAGTAAGTAAGTGAAATTTATTTGGAATTCACTCTTTCTAAGCTACTTGCAGTTCCAAGAATATAGATAATCTATCTGGGCCTCTAGGCCTTTCCAATGCAGATTTCTGACCAGGGAGGCCTGTCTTTCCTGACTGTGCTGGAGCTGGTCGCTACAGATCATCACAAGTTTTCTAAATGTCTGCTTTGCAGACACCTTCCTCTGTTTTTGAACTATGCTGTGGACATGGGTTTCTTTGTTTTCATCTTCAGTTCCTAGAGCATACTTGTTCAATGCATGTTAAATGGATAGTAGATGAAGATTATGAGGTTTGAAGGAAAAATGAAATTATGGCCACCCCAGATACTATTGACTAGTGCAAAGCCACTGTGGTATGGTATGAAGAAATAAGACCGGCAGTGTAAAGGCGTGAATCAGTGGATATGATTCCCTCTGAGTGTCACCTACTATTTATAAGAGTACAATGTGCAATGCTTAGTGGCCACAGCTATCATCATAAAAGATGAAATTAGGGGCACGAATAAAGAGCATATCACCTTGCATACACTGGTGACTCTGTAAACAGCAGTCAAATAGAACTGGATTAGATGGAATAAGAATATCAGAATGGAATGGAGTTTAATTACAATGATTTCATAAGTCTGAAGGAATATAAGTTCCTTAAGGGCAGAGATTCTATGGCTTTTGTTTTTTTGCTGTCTACTTAGTATCTAGCCCAGTACAATTACTAAATGCATATGAATGGATGAAGGAATGAGCGAACAATCAGACAAATACATAGTCACTCTGTCAGCATGAGGGTCCAGATGTCTTATGGGTGGGCCTCCTCAGGAAGAGATCAAGGGCTTCAGAAAGTCTCCCTAAGAAAAGGATTGATTCTCCTTAACCTATGAGGAAAACGCAAGCTGTAGCCTGATCATAGGGCATGTACATCATCCGCATTGACGGACATGAAGGGAAAGTCAAATGAAAGCGAAGGGAAGTTACTCTTCTGGCTTTGGAGCATTTAGGTTGCTGATCAGCCTTCCAGGCTGTGTAGGAGTCATGTAGCCAATAGTTCTGCACCTTTATAAGATGTGATACACTTGATAATAGGCACAGTTGTGGGGCATCTAGATACTTGGCCAAGGAAAGAAACTGAAAGCGGAAGGATCCCAATATCCACCCCAAACTCCTTGACCCTTCTTGGGGAGGTCTGCTTACTGTGTCTGGCCTTCCAGGTGTCTCTGGGAGGGAACGAGGACCCTTGCTCGGCACTGAGTACAGTGGAGCAGCAAGGCCAGTGGCTGACGAGCGGCCGGGATCCGTGAGGTTCTCCCGTAGAAGAGGGCAAAGTGCTGACCCAGCCGAGAGCGGCTGTGTCAGACCACCGACCTTGTCCAGAACGTGACAGGTGGGCTATCGCAACAGAGCATCCTCAGGGAGGAGTCAAGCTGACAGGGCTTTCAGCCTGAATGGGACATCTGTGGCAAACTAACTGAGCTCCTTCACTGCAGAGGCACCTGGGATGATGCCCCACGAGGACAGAGGACATGCCTGAGGCCACAAGGCTTGTCTGGTAGGACGGAGACAGGACTTATTTCCCCAGCCACTGGACAGCAGGCTTTCCAGGCCGGGCCTGCCTGAGAGCTGTGTGTCCACCTCAAGGTTGCCCAAAGCTGCCCTCAAAGAAGTGAGCAGCAGGCGCTTGATGAGGTAGTGAATTAGCAGAGGCCAGTACTCAGAGAAGGGAAAGTGGAAACCTGCCTGCGTAAAGGAAACAATTGATCCAGAAAAGCCCTTCACTGAGGTGGTAGCATTATGATCACCTCCTTTACTTGACATTTGGAAAGCACAATCCAGATCAAAATACAGCTCTCTGCAAGCAGGCACAAAATAAGGTTGGGGGTTAGGAACACTGTGAGTTAGACCAGCACATCCCTGGCTCTCCCAATGGGAACCTCTTTACCTACCAAAACTCTCCTCACTTTCTTTTTTTCTGTCAAATCTTTGTCTGACTCCTCATTCACAGTAAGGTGTATGACTGATAGTAAATGGCATCCACATGGTTCCTTCCATAAGCATTTGTGGTTAGAGCGATGACACTGTGATTATTATCGCATTGAGAACATCAAAGCCAGAGTTGACATGGGGTCTGAAAAGAAGCTCTCACAGCAAAGAACACAACAGGCAAGAGGGCGGAGTAAATATACCTGGGGTTGGAGCAGCTTATAAACTCCTAGAATGATCAGGGAAGCACCTTACAGCTAAGCTGCCATTTCCATAATTTCACACTTCAGCCTTTTTGCAGAAAGGAAGGGTATAATCCACCATGCCCACTCCCAATCCCAGCCT
This sequence comes from Hystrix cristata, assembly GCA_004026905.1. Lineage (NCBI taxonomy): Eukaryota > Metazoa > Chordata > Mammalia > Rodentia > Hystricidae > Hystrix > Hystrix cristata. The sequence goes on from PVJO010013304.1 coordinate 4,793, forward strand.
CCCACCGGCAGGCCCCACGGACATCCGGGACCTGTGTGCCAGCATGGTGCCAGCTCACACTTTTACCAGTGACCTCTCATCTTTCCAGTGTCTCTGGGAGCGGGGGCAATGTTACCATTCACAACCCACAGGAAAGGGAAGAGGGAGGCAATTTACTGAGTCACAATGAGAGGAAAAGAATGAGTCAGAATTCTAACCTAAGTTTATCCTCACTCCAGAAACAAAGTTTCAGGAAGACCTACTTGTCCTGAAAGTGGGAATAAGTAAGTGTGCAGGAACCATGCTGCAGTACAGGTACATCGAGTGCAGCTGGTGGAAAGTGGGTATCCCGAGGCCACATTTCAGAGCTAGATGTTTCTACCTAAGCAAAATGTGATGGAGAGAATAATGCTGTCCCTGAGATGCCCACACCCGAACCCCTGAATGTGAACGTATGTCCTCACATGGAAAGGCAGCTTCGCAGATGTGATTCAGTTGAGGGTCTTTAGATAGGGAGATGATCCTGGGTTATCCAGGCGGACCTAATGCAATCACAGAGTCCTTATGAAAGGGAGACAAGAGTCAGAAAAGATGTGATGGCGAAAGCAAAAGTGCTAGGCTTATAAGGTAGGCACCAAAGAATGCAAGGAACCCCTCCAACCGAGAAAAATGCCAACAAAGGGGTTCTGTCTCAGAGCCTAACAAAGAATGCAGTCCTAAAGACACCTTGATTTCATCCCAGCACAACTGATTTCAGATTTTCAATTCCCAGACAATAACTCTCCATTCTTTTAAGCCACTAAGAGTGCAGTACTTTTTTGTGGCAGCAATAGGAAATTAATATATTTGGATCACCGCAGAAAATATAGAGCGTCCAGTTAAGCTGAAATTTCAGATAAATTCAATGATTTATTAGGACAAATAGGTTCTATGCAACATGTGTGTGTCATGTATTTTCATTTGCTAAATCTGGTATCCTTCACTAATTCCCCTCCCCATTAGTCCCTGGGTTTGCAAAGTCCTCCTCCTTTTCCTGTCTGCTCAGTTGCAACAGTATTATTCTACCTGCTACTGTGGGCTACATTATGACTCAACAGAGTGAAATTGTTAAGGCCTCAAACAAATAGCTCAGAGGGAAAGTTATTATTCTATATCATTGCCTATCAATTATTTATAGTTTATAATGCAATGCCATTCGTAATGGGTAATATGTTTTTCTATTGTGTCGTAATATCATCCAACTCATCAGAACAACCACTGGGGAGATGGATTGGCTTGCTGCAAACAGAAATGCCTGTTTTTTGGGTTTTTTTTAACAAGATGTGTGCATTTTTGAACCTGAAAATCACTGCTACTGTAGATAAAACTCTTCTCTAAATTCAAAGAGAAAGATAGAATCCACCTTTGCTGACAAACTGATTTCCTAAGAAATGGGGCAGAAACTAGGGTAAGGCAGATGTGCTGTACTAGGCATGAATGTAGAAAGGCTCAATATTTTAGATGCAGACCCTCCCCTTGCATAAGACTGAGTGTTTCCTGGATCTCATATCCTGGGAGATCCACTTGCCTAGCTCCAGTCTTGGCCCAGTTAAGAAAACGCACATCTAGAATATAAAGGACTCAAAAAATTAGACCAGCTACAAAAAATGACCCAGTCAAAAAGTGGGCAAAAGAAGAAGAATTACAGACGCCAAAAAAAAAAAAAAGAAAGAAAGAAAAAATGCTCAACATCTCTGGCCATTAAACAAATGCAAATTAAAACAATGCTAAGATTTCATCTTACACCAGAAAGAATAGCAATCATGAAGAAATCAAATAATAACAAATGCCAGGTAGCTGTGATGAAAAGGGAACGCTTCTATATTGTTGGTGGGAATGTAAAAGAGTATAACCACTTTGGAAGTCAATGTGGAAATTCCTCAAAAAACTAAAGATACAAATTCCACTCAACCCAGCTATCCCACTTCTAGGTATAAGTCCCAAAAGAGCTGAAGACATTGTGTTACAACGTTACGTGGATACCCATGTTTATAGCAGAACAGCTCATAATAGCTAAATCGTGGAAGCAGCCTGTATGCCCATCAACAGACAAGTAGATAAAATGTTCTACAGATATAACAGAATACTACTCGGCTATAAAAAAGGATAAATTCAAGACATTTGCAGGAAAATGGATGCACCTGGAAAATACAATGTTAACTGAAATAAATCAGACACACCAGCTTAAATACTGTATGGTTTTGCTCATTTGAGAGAGGCAAAGTACAAATAAAGAGCAAAATAAAGGATGGATAGAAGCAAACAGGGAAATAGATCTTTTGCAAATAGGAAGGAGTCCAGGAGACCAAGGGCGAAGGAGAGGAGGGAAGGGGAAGTAAAAAGATTTAAAATGTGTCATGTACACATGTACATGTACTAAATACCAGAATGTAAATGTATGTCATAAACATGAACTAAAAATAATAATAATGACAGTAAGAATGAAAACAGGGAAAGGAAATTCAGAGGTGGAGGGAGGGAGGAGGGTAGGGAGGGGTAAGAGATCAAAAAAGAATCAAGCTGTGTTACGTACATTTAGCTGCTACTCCCTAAGATGAATGTAAACTTCCTGTACTGTAAACATGCAGTAACAAAGAAGAAGAAGAAAACTCACTCAAGTCATCTACAAAAGTCAGAACTATCCTCAGCTTTTTCATGGCCTGAGGGAAACTGAGACCCAGAAAGATGTAGGCAGGCCAGTATCCACCTAGAGGAATGCCAGGAGCGAACTTCATGCTCACTACCCCAGCATTGTTTTCGCCTGTTCCCTGCTGCATTTCAGTTGGGAGTTACAGGTTTGCACCTCATTTCCAGGAGGGGCCTTCTGGAACAAGGTCCCTCCTGGTTTAAGCAAACTGGCATGGCTCCATGACCCTGGCTGCAGTGATAGGCACCTAGCTAGACCTAGGCCAGTCAGCAGATACAAGCCCCGGTCATGGTAGTTAGACCCAGGCTTTGCACAGGACTCAAGACTTTTGATCCACCAATGGAGAACACAATTCTTCCTCCATTTGAAGGGTTTGGAGTATAAATAGGAAATTCAGAATTGCTGGAACTGTTCTGTAACCACGAGGAAAAAAAAAAGTGAGAATGAAGCAGTCACATAGATTAGCAAAGATGCAAGAATCATGGAAGGAAGCCAGAGTCTTCGTCAGATCTCACATAAAGGACTCATCGCTTCTGGACTATTTTTTTACATGCACCCATAAACTCGTGTTAATATTTAACCAGTTTCAGGCAGCATGTTCTTTACCTGGCGAGACAGATTCCTAATTGGACAACGGACTGGAGATTCCCGACTTGGAAAAGCCAGACTCTACAGTCCCACCACAAGGGTCAAAATGTCCCAGATCTGTTCTGTCCTGGACGGTGGCCACCACACATCCATGGCCCGCTCAAGTTTTCAGATACGGCTAATGGCGCCGAGGACCTGACGTTTAAGTTTTGTCAATTTCAATTCACCTAAATTTAAAGTGCCACACGAAACTAGTGGCTATCCTATTAACAGTGCAGCCCTGGAAGCCTCCTTGCCTTCATTTCTGCTGTCACCCCCTCCAGGACGCCTCTCCTGATACTGTCGTTCCTGGACTGCTGATCGAGTTCATTTCTTCCCTGACTCCATGGTAATTAGACACACCTTTAACATTGTGAAGCCTCTTTTGAAGGAATTGTCCTTATGTTTAGTTCTTATATTTTCTGTGCTGGGGATGGAACCCAGGGCCTCACACAGGAGAGGCAAGTGCTCTACCACTGAGCTGCACCTGTTGCGGCCCAACAGACTGCAGCTGTGGACGGGGTGAGGTCACATGTGGCCCAAATGTGTACTGGATAGCAGAAGGCTGTGTAGTTTGTAGCAATGCGAGATGGTAACAATGCTTGCTGTCAGTATTAGTTCCTGTCCATATCCCTGGTTGCCAACTTCGATCCATTCCTCTGTGTGTGGAAGTCCCAGTTACTGCCTTTAAGTGAGCTTGGAAATCCTAAGTTGCTCAGCCCTGCAGGATCAGTGACCATGTGTTTCGGGCTCCCTGGCTTCCTATCCCAACACCGCTTTCCAATTCATCAAGTATCCAATTCCCCAGCCTCTGGCTGATCAAATCAGTGAGCAAAAGGAGCCGAGAGGAAAACGCAGAGTTGGAGTCAAGGCCGCTGAGATTTCTAGGTTGTGGAGGGTGCATATGGTGGATGAGGAGCTTTCTCCATCAGACATGCATCCCAGTCCTGGAGCTGCAAACCTGGGAAATTCTTCTTGTTCTGACTCCATAAACAAACTTCCATGGAGTTCCTAAAACGTGTTAAGCATTCTACTAGATAAGGGTTCTGTCTGCAGCAAAAAAAGTCAAAGACAGAGTTTATATTATACTGCAGCTCATATCGTAACTAGGAAGACAGGTGAAAATAATGCACAAATATAGAATCTATCTACTACAGATAGTAAAGAACAATGAAGTAGAGTGAAGTGGAGTACAGGAAACAGTGAGATCAGATATGTAATGTTATGGCAAAAGTCCAGGGAAAAAGTGCAGGTGACAAGGTCCAGAGTGGTGGCAGGTGGGACAGTGGAGTGCTGTGGGATGCAGGAAAAGAACCATAACAGTTTTCTTCCCTTTGTCATGCCCTCACTTACTGCATTCAAGCTCTGCCCAGACCAGATCCTTGCCTTTCCATCCTCAGACTTCCTCATAGCTCAACCACTAACGTTCCCACCTTCGGGGGTTCCGGGCCTTTCCTTGGGAATACAGCTCCCTCCCTAGCTGAGCCTGCACTCTGGTCCAGGTTCAGGAAAACCTTTGGGAATCCTGGCTTCTCCCTGGAGCCATTTCTTCCTAGGCAATGCATAAGATTAATCCACAGTTCCCCTTGAAAGTTAACATTTTATTGTTGTAGCCTACATTGTGTAGAATAAAAAAAAAAATGAAAAAAAAAAAAAAAACCTGAGAGTGAAGGAGAAGGGGAAGAAAAGGAGAAGGAGAATGGAGGGGGAGAGGAGAAGAGAAGAAGAAACTTTTTCTTAAGGCCCAGATAAAAATTCTTCACCACAACAAGTACTGAAAAGGAAGAAATATTAACACACGAGCCTACAAGTGAGTTCTAGACTTTGAGCAGCGTCTTCTGCACTCCTTTGCTTCTGATCCCCATCTAATCCGCATCTCCTAAAGAGCTGATGAATATGCTACCAGCAGAGTGGGGTCGGTGGGCGGCTGTCTGCTCCTTTGCTGTCTGGTCTGATTTCTCTCCTCAGTCTGCTCCTGCCTGCCCTGCCTTGAGACACACTCTCAAGTATTCTCGACTGTGTCCTTGGCCTTCCAGGAGGACTCATGCATCTTAAGGAGCAGCCAGGCAGGTAGCCTGAAGCGGCCCAGGCACTAATGTCCTCATTCCTGGGGTCCAGTCTGAATGTCAATGACCCAAATCCCATTACTGCTTTTCTGCTTCACTTATTACCATGAGTTTTTCATTTCTTCTGGTGTTAAGGAAAATATTTCCATTTTCAGGAGAAACAACTCTGCCTTCCATTCGAGAATGTGCCAGGCATTGATTTTCATTATTACTTTAAGTCCTTTCTCGTATTGCATTTTATTTAGGCTTTTAAAGCCCGTTCTTTTTTTTTTTTTTTTTTTGATGCTGGGGATAGCCCGTTCATTATGTATCTTGAATCAAGGGGGAATTTTCTGGCTAACTGGGTGGGTAAACAATTGCAAGTGATTCCAAATTTCAAAGATTCTCCAAAGGGAAGAGACATCTGTTCCAAGATGGTTTTGTATTTTTAAAAACTAGTGTACCTGCCAAAAGACTCAATGGAGAACTGATTACACACCCTAAATTTCACTTGGAAGAAGACATGAGAGCTGATATCTCTGCAGTCCTTCAGGCTGAGCCGCAGGAATCGGGACACAGATATGGAGTACACTGCCGTGCGCCACCAGTCTGGCCGCTGCTTAAGAGGCCCAGTGAAGGCCTGCAGAAACATGAAATCCCTTCCTGCTGAGCCTGGAGACGGGGCAGTGTGAATGAGACTGGCAGAGACTAATAGAAGACAGATCCTAGGACACGGGAAAATAGATCTTTTGCAAGTGGGAAGGGAACCAAGAGATGGAGGGAGAGGAAGGAAAGGGAACGTAAAAAAATTAGGAAGTGTGATATACATGTTCCCCCCCTATGAATGCAATCATTATGTACAGCAAACATGTATTAATAAAAATTTTAAAAAGAGACATAAGGCCTGGTACAGGCCCTCCAGGCACTGTTGCTCTGTTTGTTGCTCTGCAGTTGGGTGAGCAGCTTCAGTTTGAAGATGAGAGCACTGGGGCTCAGTAAGCCCTGCTACTGGCAAACTAGAAGCTGGTGAGAGTGAGATTTTTAAATTTTTTTCAATCCAGGCCTGCCTTATCCTCTTTCTGTGATCCAAGGCTGCTTTCTGATTGGAAAACACCAAGTTCAAGGTGCCCATATAATCTATAATATTCACAATAGCAGCGCCTAGCCAGGACATCAATTAATACCTAGCAGTGTGCTTTCACGCTTATCTTCCCACTTGACTCTCCTAGCAAACTCGGGGAGTTAATATTTCATATCATCTTATGAACCAAGAAATCGAGGGTCACATTTCAGACACATGCCAGTCATCCAGGGACAAACAGCTCTGATAGCTTGTCTAGATTCACACAAACTTGCGTTCAAATCCCAATTCTGTCACTTCCCAACCTTGTGACCTCAGGTAAAACATACATTTTCTCTACACCTTAGTTTTTCACCTTGGATCACTGAAGGTAAAGAGTACCTGTCTCATAGGCTGAGCTTATGCATTCTTTCCACGATGGTCTGAGTTCTAGAAATGCAGTAATGAACAAAACAAAAATCCCCACCTTCGTGGGGCTCCAGTAAATGAAGACAAAAGATGAATATAAAAAGCTATATGCCTGAAGAAGAATACAACAGAGAAAGAGAATAGGAGTGCTGGAGAGAAGAGTTCAAGACAGAATGGCTAGAAAAGAAATCACTTGAGGAAGTGAGTTAGTGAAGACTTCTACAAGAGTTAAGGGAGTGAGCCTTCCAGATTTCTCCAGAGCTTTCCAAACAAGAGGGAACAGAAGTACAGAAGACAGAGGCAACTCCAAGAGTCTGGGAGGGAACTCCGAGTCTGAAGGGCAAGGAGGCCATGTGCTGCATTGGAGCCAACACAGGTGAGAGAAGCAGGAGAGAAGGTTGGAGACATAAGGCTGTAATGGGAGGCAAGAGGGTAAGGCACAAGTTATATGATGTTATATAGGACCATTGCAAGGGCTTAGGGTGGTTTTGCTTTTTCCTATAAAAATAATCATTGGCCACTGTAGGCTGCTGCAGTAATATGACTCCGATCTCTACAGGCTAGGTCCAGTTGTTGTGTTGGGCTAGTCCAAAGAGGTCTGCAGTGAAGGCCAACCAGGAAGCTGTTGTCCTTATTTGGGAAGAGATGTTGCAGTTTGAACCAGAATGGTGGTCTTTGAGATGATATGGAGTGGGGCGTATCTTGAAACTCTAATGGATTTTATGTGAATGAAAAAGACGGATCAAAGAGTAGGGATACACATTGGAGTCCTGAGTAACCAGAAGAAGAGGACAGCCTTTCCCCGAGAGCGGGGAGCAGCTCTGGAAAGAGGAGGATGAGCCAAACAATGAATGTGCACTTTCTCCCGGGGCACTGTGCCTGGCGGAAGAGTCAGGCGGGTGCGCTCCACAGCAGTCAGCTGTTATTAGTAATAGTAACCTTGGATCTTCCCGTACAGTTGAACATTGCTGCCGATCCTTGCCCTCCCTCTGAGCATTCTCAGAGACCTTACGGCCAGTGGATTTTCAACCAGCAAATGAACTACAAAACTGCAGGGCTGGAGGTGGTTTCCAAAGCCCACTGACCACGCTAAGCCTCCTTGGTGCCTCGGGTGTTCTCTGGCCTCCCCACCTTTGCCCATGCTGTCCTCTCTCCACTCCCAGCTTTCTTTCTCCCGCTGCTCCACACAGGATACAGTCAAAGGCACAGCTGGAAGTTCCTACAGATCCCCGCCTTAGGCTTCTCTCAGAGAGCGTCCCTCAGTGCTCAGATAAAATCTAGCCCAGCCTCCCATGTTACCAAAGAGGCTGTGGCTGAGGACTAGAAAGGTGCCACGACCAGAGTCCTCATCTATGAGAATCAGAAAATTAAATTAACTAATTCCTCAGGACTACTCCATCTCTCGTGCATTCAGTGTTTTGACAGACACAAGCTACCGTGAAAATCACCTGTATCTAAGCATGGGTGTCTCCAGCTGGGCTCTCCACAGGGACTCCACCTCCTACTACCATCTGCATATGCAGCCTGAGCGATGTGTTTGGAATTGGAAGCAGATACAGGGCCTTCTTTCCCCAGAGCTCCCCAGTGACTTCCTGCAGTGTCTCACTTTGCCCTGTCCAGCCCTGCATGCTCTGGCTCTCCCTCCCTCGTGCACTCTAGCCTCCTCCTTCACTGGCTCCTCTTTGGCCTCTGTGCCTTTATAGGCCAAGTTTCCCTTCTCAGCAGCATTGGGGCTGGCTCCCAATGATTCCCACTAGCTCTTATCACACCCTGTGTAAAGTCTCCTCTCCTTGTGTGTACACTGGACCTAGTGACTTGTTGGAGCAGAATAAGGCTAAGGTGATAGGGCGTCACACCAAAGATTAGACTGAAAAAGACAGTAGCCTCCATCATGTTGGTATTCTCTCTCTCTCGCCTTGCTCAGTCTGATGAAGTACCATAAGCTTCCATGTTATGAGCTGCCACTTGGCAGGAAATGATGGTGTCCTGCACCTAGCAGCCAGTGAGGAGCCGAGTTCCTCCTCCATCCAACAGCCCTGGAGAAAATGAATTGTGCCACCAACTAGGTGAATGAGTATGAAGCTATTCCATCCCCAGTCCAACCATAAACGGGATAAAGCCCCGGTCAACACCTTCACTGCAGCCTGTGAGAGATCCTGACCTAGAGGATCCGGCTAAGCCCTGCCCTCGTTCCTGACCCACAGAAATGGTGAGATAATAAATGTTTATTGCTTTAAGCTGTGCAGTTCTAGTGTGACATGTTACACAACAGTAGACTACTAAGACACCACCTCAGAAAGCTTTCTCTTCTTGTTTTCTCAGCCCGGCATTCTCTTTCCACACAGGCCTTCCAATGGCTGCCTCCCTATTCAGCTGCACAGCTTAAATGTTCCCTTCCAAGAATTTTTTCCCTGCCCAACTCTGTAATCAAACCATTTTCTTATTTCATTATCCACTCTCAATTTGGGGGGGGGAAATTTTATTTACTTACTGATTTACATGTCTCACCCATCATAAAACCAAAGCTTTATAATATAAAAGGAGTAACTTTTCCTGATGTGTTCATAGCTAAATCCCAGCTCCTAAAACAGAGCCTGACACATAGCACTCTCTCAATAAATGGGTCCCTAATAAATGAACAAATGAACAATGCATGGGAAGGAGCTGCCAAAGAGATGGAGGAAATGAAGAAGTTCTGAAACATGATTTTTTAAAGCTCAAAGAGAGCAGGTCAACATTTGTTCTCATGATTCATCCCCCGTTTGATGGAATTAATTTAAAGTTTGAAGGACCCCGTGTTGATTCAGAGATCACCTCATAGCTTCTTAATTTCTCTGCTTGATTTTCCTGCATACTTCAGCTGAATTTCAGAGTGACAAAAAATGCAATTCTCTTCCTTCTGGTTCCCCCTGTCTCATTTCCTCTCCTATAAACCACCAACAAGTTTCAACGCATCTCCCCTTCCAAAGGCAGAGTATTTAAAAGATTGCAAAGCTTATAGAAGTATTACAACACCATATTTACATTTGATAAGTGCCAATACTGAAAAACAAATTAATATCCCTTTCAATTCATGTGGTTTTAAAAGTTAAGCAGACATTTCTAGGCTTATAGTAAATTGCTAAGTTATAAAAACTCATTATGCACCTTTGCAAGGTTCTGTTTCCTTCCTCCCTACTCTCATTTAGTGTGTAGCTTGAAGCAACACAGTGAACTACATCCTCATGTTTCTAGTAAAAACAGAGATAAAAGATCATCTCTTTTTTAAGACCACCTTCGAGGGAAAACCTGAGAAATTTGTGTTTACTTTATTCTTGAATGCAACTTATAAATGAGGACATACATCAACTCAACCCCCAAAACGTCAGGATCATGTCTAGCACAAGGCAAATACTCTCAAATTGGGTCAACAAAGCACAATCCACCAGCAGCCATTTTCAAGTTGCACAGCTGTAAAAACTACACAAGACACAGCCAAAGAGATCACACAATAATAATAAAAACAGAAAATGTATTTCCATCTAAATGTTCAGCAAGAGGCTTATTGAAGTACATTGTGGTATACTGACACAACAGAATACTATATACTCAATGAAATTATATTTTCAAAATCCTAAGGAAAATGTTTCTGATATCTTAGCAGGTGAAATTTATTCAAAGTAGAAGTCATGAACCAAATCCTGTTTCTATATTTTGCACCTTCTAAGGTGAATGCTATCCTCGCTTGCTCTTCCCACCCACTTTTTAAAAGGCCTGTCCTCCTTCCTCTACATGGCCCTCCCAGGAAATTCTCATTCTTGCCAGCTTTGCTTTCTGACATTTCTTGGAGACCAGGAGACTGGGTAGAGAGAGACTGAAGTGGAAAAGCAGGAAGATTTTACATAAAATTTTTCTTTCTTTGTCCTTCTCTATCGTGGAAATTATGAGCAAAGAAGTGAGCAAATCAAAAGGGAGGCCAGAGAAATGTGTTGGAAAGTTCAGAACAGGGGAACAAAGGGTTGTGGACAAGGTATAATGAGACTGAGGATAATTTGGCATGTGTGGAGAATCTAGAAACTTCTGTGCAGCTTGAGGGTATAAAAAAGTAGGAGAATAAAATTTCGTCATGCACGTGATTGGAATCCAACTTAACAATGCTGGAAAATCATAAATAAAGCCTGTATTTTCCCCAGTAGTTATCTATGACTAATACAGTGGCAATTTTTTAGTATGCTACATGGTGCCTGGGTTTTATTAAGTGCATAGAAGACATTGCAACCACCTAAAAGGTAAACTCTGAAAACACTATCAGTGGTATTTCTCTACAGTGGGACTCGAGCTAGTTTATATCTTATTCTTTATTTTTTTCTAACTTCCTTATATAAAAAGTTCCTTATTTATCTAGGAAAAAAAACACATACATATATTTGTATATATCCAACAAGTGTGCACTGTGGTCCATTCCTACAATTGTAGCTGAAAGGATGCTTGATAATGTGACAGATGAAGAAGGCAAAGAGGAAGAGCCTTCTGAGTACTATGTGGGAGAGCAATGGGGGCGGGACGGCCACGAAACCCTCCAGCTGTGGTATTGGCCTTGTTCACAGGAGGACGTTTTGCCCAAGGCAGCTTTGTAGATGTTTTTCTTAAAAAGCTGCATCAGAGCTGAAGGTGTAGATCAGCGGTGGAGTGCATGCTAGCATGCGTGGGGCCCTGGTTCTCAAAGAACCTAGTGTGGGGGCTGAAGAGGGGAAGTAACAGAAGTGAGCATTTTGTCATCAATGTTTTCCCACTTGGTTCTACACTTACCCTGGATATACTTTTCCTTTTATGCACAGAAATATAAAAAATAAGGAAAACTCTTTTGACCAAACTATGTCATTGTATGATTTTCTCAATATAGAGAAAGGTTTTTAGTTCATCCAGCATTGTATTACATTAGTTCTCACATTCCATATTTACACAGAGATCACAAAGCACTTGTGTGTCTTTGAAATATTCCTTATATCAAATAATCATGAAATAATATTAAACAAATACTGATATAACCTTATGAGGAACTAGGAACTTGTCTAAACTGACTGCCCACATCAGTTATTTGAATGCCTCAGCAAAGTAAATGCTATGATTGTAGTCATTTGACACATGAGGAAATAGAGGCACAAAAAGGCTAAACACACTAACAATGGTGATCCATCCAATTGATGTCAGATCTAGATCTGAGTTCAGCTCACCTAGCTCTGGAGCAGAAATCAGGCAACTACAATTTGAAAGCCTAACACAGCCCATGGGATTTTACACAATAACTTTATGTAGTTGTGACTTAATGCTGCATCTATATGGTTGTTTACATTGCTCATAGTTACATTGCTCAAAGTTTGTGTAATCTTAGATAAATTTTAATAAAAATCTATTAAAAATGGTTTCTGCATTTTTAAATCAGTATGTATTTAAATAGTTCAATAAGTCTACATAAAGTATGCAGTATTGGCCCTCGAACTTAAAATATGCAGTACCTGGCTCTTTACAGAAAAAAAAAAAAAAACAACTTGCTACTCATTACTCTGCAATGTCTAAACTGCTGGGAGATATTCCCTCTTATTTGAAATCATTACCTATAGTTGCACACAATCTGCAGTGACCAAATCATTTACTGTCAAGAAGAAAGGTTCATCATCGTCTTCTTTCCCTGTTGCAGCTGGTTCTGAGCATCATGGCTTATATCTAGACATTCCCTCAAGGCTTCATGCGCGCACAGGCAGGGCTTTCGAATGGTGATTGAATAGCGGGGTCACTATAGCTAAATGTGATAATAGGAGGTGGGGCCTGGTTAGAAGATGCAGATTATTGGTGTCATGAGCTAGAAGTATATATCTCCCGCCCAGCACCCTTCCTCATTCTCTGCTTCCAGGTACCATGTTACGAGCAGATTTTCCTCTGCCAAGCCCCACTGCCATGCCGTTTCAGTTTTGAAGTGGCCAATCACATACTGAAATGTGAGCCAAAATCAACCTCTTCTAGGTTGTATGTGTTGGATAATTTGTTCCAGCAGTGAGGAAAGTGACTAAGACAAGCCTTGTAGCAGAGAAGGGAAGTTATTGCTGGGAGGCTACCTGAGCATATGGTTTAGAAGTATTCGGAAGCGGTTCATAAAAGGAGTTCGGAAAGGTCCGAAGATGCTGACTAGAGAAGCTCTAGGACATTGTAAACCAATCTTGAAGGGAGATTCTTGTTGGAGTGCAGGATACTGGAATACTGATTAAAAAAAAAAAAAAGGCAGACAATGAAGACAGGGCTCAGGAGGTCTCAGTTGAGGAAAATGACTTAATTGGAAGTAACACTCCAGACCATGTTGTTAACCTCTGGCAGAACATTTGTCTGCATTTTGTTCATGTCCTGAGATTTTTGTGGGAGACTGAAATTAAGGGCAGCAGTCTAATTCATCTGGTGGAGTAAATTTCAAAGCTGCCCAACATTCAGGCTATAGTATAGATACTACTTGCTACTTGTAGTCAGGTTCATACTGAAAATTAGAAGCCAAAGGCCATTTTTAAAGTCTTGACTTTTTATTCATTCATTCAACAATATTTATGGAGCATCACCATGCCTTAGGCACTGGAAATTAAGTTGTGAGAAAAACATAAATCATTACACTTCTGATGTTTACATGCAACCGAAAAACTCTCCCTCCTCCATTCCCATCCTCCACAGCACCACAATATCCAGCTTAATCAAATTTTTTTCAAGAACCATTTAGTGTAACTAAATGCACACACATACTCACTCATGTACACTCAAAGTTTCAAACATTTCACTGTACAGTGGTTCACAACCAGGATCTTCCCAAGGGACATTCAGTGAGGTTTAGAGACATTTTTGGCATCACAACAGGGAGCCTAGGATACTGGCATCTAATGGTCGGAGGTCAAGAATGTGCTAAGCAATCTGCATAGGACAGTGTGTCACGACCAAGATTTATCTGGCCCCAAATTTCAGGAATGGTGAAGAAGAAAAACTCCAACCAATAGTCCAGGTCTAATAACAAGAGCCAGGCAGCAGTATAGTTTTCCCAGGTTTCCTTTAATGATGCCCAGCCTTGGCGAGCTGTAGGAGACCCTTGGAGTTTTCTGGATGTTCAGAACCTCTCCTATATCTGAAAATGTTCCCACATCCTCAAGGTAGAAACAAGAGACCCATGAGACCCACTCCTCCATCGTTCTGTGTGATGCTCAGCCTCAGCCCCACCACTCGCGATGAGTAAGTGACTCAGGCTGAGAGGCGCCACTGGAGGGAAAACATTTCCTGACTGGAAATGAGAGTGATGGCCAGTTTCTAGAAGCACCAGAAGTGGGATTTCTGGCATCCGGAATCCAGGATGTGATCTGTGATCTGTGGTCTCTGTCCACAGTGGGATGGATCTCTACTGAAGTATTCTCATAGCAGGGTTTGGAAGTAATCCTTATTCATGGAGCCTCCAAGTATAACTCTGGCACTATCTGGGACCAGGAGCACTATCTAACATCCTCTAATACAGTCTCTTTTTTCCTCTGAACCCACTAAAACAATTCTGTTTGTACTGTCTAATAAAAACAAACAGAAAAATGTTCACAATCAGTCTGAGATCTGAAAGAGATGGATTTGCATTCATTTAAATCTTATTTACCGATTCACACCAATCATCTTATTTGGGGGTGAAAATCCCCTCGGTTGTCATCAACACAATTAAACACATTGGTGAACCTTATGTGAAAAAAGTTCTACAAATCTATAATAACTTCACCAACAACAAAAAAAGAAACCTTGTTTCTGCCCTATAAAAGGTAGCTTGTGTCTTTGTCCAGTCAGGATTTTTTTCTCTGCCTGTAAATATGTGCTTGTGTCTCTCTTTTGCAAGCACAGGAAATGGGAATCATAAGCTAACTTGTTCCTTCAACATCAAATTAAAAGGGAGAGAAAAAGAATGAAAGAGCGAACAGGAAAACAACACCTTCATAAAGATTTTAAAGCCAGACTGCCTTTGAGTGGCCTTGAAGGTTAAGTGCCTTATAATGCCCAGCTTTCTGAGGATCGGCCCTCTCAGGAAAGGAGGAGAGACAGAGGGCACACAGAGGGTCATCGCTTTCTTCTCATCTTTGCTGCTTGGTGGGGAAATCAAACTACCAGCTCACCAATTTGCCTTTGCTGGAAGAGAGAATCATAGGATTAGGATTTTTCCCACTGTCCATGGAAAAGTAGGACAAACCCCCTCAATCAAAAAATTGTGACTCTGTACAGAATTAGTGTCACAGTAACAATCCAATCACCCAAACAGTGGGTCTAAAACTAGCATCCTGCCCAAACTAATGGTAACCATTTGTCTTTTGTCTCCTAGGTACCAGATACTTTCTTTATATCATCTAATCTCCGTGGCAATTCTTCAAGGTTGATAATATTTATAGATGAAGATCCTGGAGCTCCCGGAGTATACATGATTTTCCCAAGCTCCCATAGCAATGTATTAGTACAATTTATCTGGAATCAAAGCCAATTTTCTTTTAGCTTGATCACAAATGATCTTTAGTCCCCTTCTGACTCCACCCTCCAAATCATCTCCTGCATCAACTCTGTATGTGAGTGAACACACAGCTTAGTTACCCGAAGGGTCTACATATTTGCTGTCTTTCTATCATCTCAGCAGTCATTAAAATGCTTCAAAAATACAGAAATTTCAGTGAGGGCTTTTCACATGAGACCCAGTTTCTTTTGCTTACCCTGATACCAAATAAATGTATGTCTATATACTCACATCACTTTTCTAGGTACTAATTTTTTCACCTACAAAACAAGGAATTTGGAGCAAAAATCTTGATGGAAACTTACAAATAGTTTATTGAATGGTTATTTGTTTAATGCAATGCTTTTTATTAATGATATGTACATAGTCCCCAAACACATATCCAACAAACACACCCCAGGGGATGCACACATACTTCACTTAATGGTTTTAGCCATTGCCATTACTCACTATATAAAATCTTGGTACAAATAGTCTGTCTCCCACCAACTGCTCATCACCTTCTTTGTCTAATCTTGAGCTCACAGTAAGAAGTAAGAAAGGTAACTGAGCTAAATCATGCTTGTGTTTTTCCTGAGTATGCAGCCTACCTATCCTCCCTCTCATGTGAGAGGACTGTGTGTCCCCACCCTCCGGCATGTGCTTCAGAGCCTCCAGGGAAAGGTGTGTGTTCTGTCTCACTGGCAATGGGCTGGTCACGTGTTTGGCTTCAGCTAATAGAATATGAGTGGGCACAATGGCATGTGCTTGTCTGAACAGAAGCCATAGAATGATTGCTTTTTCGGGGCTATCACCTGTTGTTTTTCCACAGGCATGACCCAGGCACACACCCTATAGAACCTGATCTTTTCCCTTTGACCTGGTGTTGAGAAGACCACTAAGGTAAAGCTACACCTTATCTGAAGTTGTCATATGGCATGAATGAGAACTAAATCTTTTAGACTGTAAAACACTGAAATTTGCAGATTACTTATTACTGTAGCATAACCTATCAAAGACCAACTGATAAAGAAAGTATATTTTAGATATTGTTAATTTTTATTGTTCATAGTAGCTTAGTTCTAGAAAACTTCCCTGGACACTGAACTAGCAAACACTGAGCCACTATTCCTATGTGAAATACAGAGCAAGATCCTGTGAATTTCTAGTCACATTTCACCAACTAAGCAATACTTAATTTTGGTTTTTGTGTATTTCTGCTTAGTGTATGTTGTTGACTTGTTAACATTGAGCTCATGACCAAAAGCCCTGTAGTTCATGTCTGAATGAAGCTTATCTGATACACACATATTCTTTGTAAGGCAAATCATGGCATTTCTGAGCTTAGGAACACGAGGCAGTCCTGTGCTCGTGGGCCTAGAGAACAAAATCACCAACCAAAAGCATAAAACTCAGAAAACATGGCACTAGGTAGACTGTAAAAGAGAGAGCTAGACAAGAAAATACAGAGTCAACCTGTTCAACCTCATCTGGGAACCAGTATGTTGACTGACCCAAAGTTTTGCCACTTTGTCCACGTCCGAGACTGACCCCCAAAGCCAAGTGTGGACTTGACAATTACAAGTACGTTTAGGCAAGCAGGTGAGTTCACAAGAATGGGGTGCATGAATACTGAAGACACACCACATTCATTTGTACTGCATCACTTAACCCTTTAACAAACCCATAAGATGAGTATTTTATCACCTTGTACAGAAAATTAAAACTCAGAATCCGAAGGTTAAATAACTTGCCCAAAGTCCTAGCTACTTGATGGCCAAGCCGGGCTTTAAACCAGCTCTGTCTGGCCCAAGAGCCACGAGTTGTCCTTTTTGATGCACCACTTCTCTTCTCAGAACAGGGAAAGATAGCGTGTGGCACCACTTCTCAGTTTTTCTGCCTGATTTCAAGGCTCTGCTGCCTACCCTCCATTCGTCCAGTTCTCCTCGCAACTCTCCCTTCCACTACAGAAATCCTCCCGTTCTGTCCCGCCATCCTTTTCAGTTCACACTTACAATGCTCTTCTGACCGGCATCTGGTCCACAGTCCCAAAGCTGGTTAGAAACTCGGTGATGGTCCGGTCCAACCATATGCTTTCGGCTGAGACCCAGAGAAAAGTAGTGATTTGCCCAGTGCCAGTGAGAATCAGAGACAGGACTCGAACGTGTATCTGCTGATCTTGGTGCAGATATTCTTGGAGTTGCTTTACTTTTCCTCCCACTCCTCTAAATGGCCTTCAATCTCACAGCAAGAAAATGAGGCAAGGGAGGGGTGGGAGGAATGGCACAAGCCAAGCAATAGCATTCTGAGGTGCTTTCAAACCATTTCAAAGGGGTTGGAGGAAGGAGACAGGGTTGATGACTGGAAGAGTCCGAGGAGCCACTGAATAATAATAGCTCGGGGCTTCTGATCTTTGGATTTATACAGTTCCTTTCATCTCCGAAGCTCAAGGCTCCTTCCAGACGTTACCTCATTCCCCCTGAACACCAACGGAGAGCATTTTCAATCGTACCCATTCTGTTGACAGAAAATCTCAAAGGCAGTAAGAGAGTTTCTCAGGCTGGGAATGTAGCTCCGTATTAGAGTGCTTACCAAGCATGGGCAAGGTCCTAGGTTCAATCCCCAATAGGAGAGAGAGAGAGAGAGAGAGAGAGAGAGAGAGAGAGAGAGAGAGAGAATGGAAAAAACCTTACTTTGTAAGACCGAGATCAGATCTTAGAACTAACAAAAACTTACCTTTTCAAATCCCATCCTTAGCCACATAAATAGAAATGAGACCATCGCAAGGGAAAATAGAAGACTAGCATTTGCTGAAAATGTGCCCTGTGTCAAGTACCTCATGTAAAAGTCATCGTTGATTCTTGGCATCTACCCTGTGAAATAAGAATTATTATCCTTATTCTAAAGAAAGGGATACTGAGATTAAAGAGGGTTAAGTAAGAAGATGTTCCCAAAAGTGATGAGTAGCAGAGATAAAATTTGATTATAAGTCTCCATGACCTCAAATTTTGCATGATTTTATTTTTTTTAATTTTATTTTAATGGTACATTTTAGATGTACATATTGGTAACATTCATCATAGGGGATTTGTACCTGTACATGATATATCTTGTTGTTTCTTTTTTTCATAGAACGCAACAACACTTGATATTTTCAGAATACTGTCTTAGGCCCAAAGTCACACAAAGAAGCAGAAAAAGAACATGTCACAAGAACTTATTAGTGACAGGCACCAGACACCCAAAGATCATGAAGACAAGCCCTCTAGGGATTTACACTCTGTTTGAAGACAGAGGAGAAGCACGTGAAGAACAATTCAGTAGCCTGGGTTTTAGGTGTTGGCAACTATTTATTGAGTGCCTTCCGTGTGGTAGGCTCTGCATTCCCTGAGAGAGATTCAGTCAGGAGCAAACCTCCAGTACTTGCCTTTCAGTAGCTCACGGTGCGTGAGTAGCATCAGAATCTAAAGAACACTACATGCTCGACAACTCAGGACAGTCACGGGAGAACAGACAGGACTTTGACTTCGTGTATTTTGTTAAAATTCATGCAGATTCCACATTTTACTCTATAACATATCAATGTTCATTTTAACATTAGTGTGTGTTTTCTAACAATTCACATTAATTTTATGGCATTTTTCACCAGTTTTTCAGGAACAGTAGAGACTTCAGGATCCTCTGCATGTCAATTTTGGGAGCACAAAATAACTCCTAATACACTAAAAGTACACTACCAGGATACATGGGCTTGAATGGAAAATGTCTGGTCCATCAGAATGGTTCAATAATTCCAGGAAGGCCACTTTTATTCAATGTCTTCAATGCATACAAGGTACTGCTAAGCACTGTGCCGAGTGCTGAAGAAACAAAAACAAACGATGGTGTAGCAGAGAAGACAAACTCAAATTATTTCTGTTTAATGAGATTAGAATCGTTCCCAAAAGAGCTACAGAGAACCAGGGAAGGAAAAGAGAAGAAACCAGCTCTGATTAATAAGTTCTGTATTCCTTTCATATTTGCACAGTAGAAGCACACAATAAATGTTTTTGGTGGACAGAGTCACATTTATTTGGCCTTAATCTCGTAAATAGTTCTTCCTTACAAAGCACATGATTACAGCTGGCCTCACGCTTCCAAGCAAGGGCCCAGACAGGGGACGGCTGTTCTCTGGACTCAGGTGTCTGGCCGTGTTTCCCCACAGCCAGCTCAGTCACCATCCATCCTGCTCCTCCATCCCATGCCCTAGCTGTACCCTTGGCCAGCTCCCACAGGACCGGCCTTCCACAACCCAAGCAAAGAGAGTTCTCATGTTGAGATCTGAGGATCTCTCTACTCTTGACTTCTCTAGGAGTTAAGCCTATTACTTTTGGGATTGGAGTGGCAATTGCCAAAAGGAGGACTTCCTCAGTCTCATGGGCAAACAGACTTACTGGCTCACTCCTTCTTCTGCAATGCTACAGCCTGACAAACATAACAGCCAATGAATCACCACACTTTATCTCCAAACCCTTTCGTTTTCCCTACTCAACATGAACTCATCCCAAAACATTGATCTTTGTGCACTTGCTTCTGTCATATATTCAGATTTGACTAACATTTATTAAGATCCCACTGCATGTCTCTCATGTTTACAAATATTGGTTAATCGTATCTCTGCGTAGCCCTAGGAGGTAGATAATTGTTGACATTTTACAGATGGCTCCCCGGAAGCTTAAAGAAAATAAATTACCAGCTTCCTTCTTTCCAAAACAAGTCTCCAAACTCCAGTTCTGTAGCTATTCTCTCTCGATGATTTTGCCCTAACTTCTGGGTGACCTGGTAAAACTGATGGATGGAGAGAGAGAAATACAGGTGTGTACACACTTTTCTTCAGTCTAGGGGCCCAATCTCAAAATAACTGAATCAGAATCTCTGGAGATTCTCAGCTAGCCCAGCTGTTTCCGCCAGCTGGAATTTATGAGCTATCAAGGGACACCAGGCAGTTCCTTCTGAAACAGTTTTTTAAGCACGCAGAAACACACTTGCCTGAAACACACTCTTTCCCTGGTCTCCATGAGCATTCTTTACAAAGGCAGGAACCACGACGCCAGAAAACACATTATCTCCACTGATGATTCGCTCAGCACACACTCATTTGCTCAACTGAGTGCCAGACCCTGTATTAGATGGTGGGGCTTCCACAGCACAAGAGGCAGCGCTGTCTGTATGTAAAAGACAATCATGAGGTAAATGGGCCCACAATTAAGAAAGTATCATTGCAGAACTACGTAAAAGGCACTAAGGAAGAGAAAGATCTGAAGGCCTTTGAAAGAAAAGCAATTGGGGAGGAGAGGGAATTTCTGTCTGTGTTCTTTAGCAGAAGGCAAGGGAGAATCTGGGAGCAAAAAAAATTCAAGTAAGAACAGACTTTGCAAAATTATTTGTATTGACTTTTTTTCTTGCTGCTTCCTTCGCTACAGGAAGACATTAACTGGATAAAAGAGACTCCACAGAGGCTATGCTAAATCAAGATAATGTCTGTTTTATTTATATGCATGGGATTTCGAGTGATTTGATAATTTTCCCCAGCCTTCTCTATCAACATAGTTTCAATCTCAGAATCAGTCTGGTTGAGTCATTCTCAGAAATCGTAATGCTTTCACACCACAGAAACATGGATCTGACGCTGATAAACTTACTCCTCGTTCCCAGAGGGCCAGAGTGAGTCCCCACAGAGGGGAAATGCTGGGGGTGGCCCCTCATGGAAACAGACTGTTCTTCCAACAGCCACAATTATGGTGGCAGCAATTGTGAAGTAAAGTTTTGTCTCCTGCTCACCCTGGGGCTCCTTCGTCCACTCTGGAGCTCATTATCCTCATCCAGCCTCCAACAGCCCTGGAAGTAGCTGGTGTTTCTCCTTTACCCTGACTCGCCGTGGGAGAAACACTACAGCCAGAACATCCTTTCCTCTCACCATCCCACCCTGCTGAACCCGCTGCCGCCCGAGCAGCCCCTCCCCTTGGCCGGCATTATTTCTCTGGAGAGTCAGGGGATAGTGTACCCCCTTCATGCACTCTCTCCATCACTATTATTCTAAAGGGGCCAGTTCACCAGCTTCCATTCCATCTGCACCTTCTGGTGCCCTGTCTAAAATGTGAATCTGGCCTCACCCTTTTCCTGGCCATCATCTTCTGTCTCCTTCCCTTGCTTGGCACATGAAAGCCGCAACCCCCAAATGACACTGGGGTCAAGTCCCATTTACGCCTTTCCCGTTGAGCTGCTGGTGGGAACACTGTGACTGTTTTTAATTGCTCCTGTTGTCCCTGCCTGCGACAGCATTCCTCTCTATCAACACCTGGAAGTCTCCCACTGAACTCTAAGCTCCTCGTTGTGTCTGTCTTTTGCCAGCTATGTATCTAAGAGCCAACCTAATACCTAGAAAATATACGAATGTTCAAAAATACATGTTGAATTAGTGAGTGAGTGCATGGCCAAGAGAACAAACAGACGCGTAGGGAGCCAGCATCTTCCCTGAGAGGCCTCTGGATGCCACATTCCCTTCTCTGTACCCCACAGAGTGTCAGATAGCCCCCAGCTGTCACCCTTCTCTCTCTCACGTGTGGCATTGGGCACCAGCCCCCCACCTTGGGCACATACTCTGTGTCATTTCTGTCTCGGCAGCACAAAATAGCCACACAATACTTAATTAACCAGCTACTTAATTTCAGGGACATTTTCTTACCTCTTCTCACCTACTTCCACAGCTGTGTCTGACTCCCCCTTTTACTCTATCTTTCTTACCTCCAGAAAATTCTATGCCTCACTCCTTCACCCTAGTATTGCAACCCGAAATGCACCCCCAGAACCCATTCCTCTGCCTGTTTAAAGCCTGTGCTCCTCCCACTAAACAAAGCCCACTCTCTCCACCCTCTTCTGTCTTCAGGAACACCCTTCCTGTGACTTCCAGGTCACACACGTGTCCCCTTGGCAACAATAATGGGAATCGTTGTTGAGCACCACCATGAATGCCGGTGCTTCATATAATATGTAAACATATGCATTTTTATAACCTCCTGTGCACAGTTTAGAAAGACAAGAAAGTGAGGCCCAAACAGGTGAATACCTGTATTAGGGTTGGGGAACTTGTCAGTGACAGAGGCAATATTCGAACTGGGCCATTGTTCATTCACTCGTACATTCACTTATTCATTGAACAAATATTTATGGAGTCCCACTTCCAGACACTGGAAGGACTACATACTGGATATTGGAAGTACCACATACTAAGGACTTCAGCTCTTTGGGGTGGAATCATGCATTCGACAGACATAAGCAATCCCATTGCTTAGCCAGTGTTAAGGAGACAAAAGAGGGAAACTGGAGGGATTACAAAATCATCGACTGAATCAGGAAGTGGGGAAGAGCAGGGAGAAAAGTTTCAGTTTCAGGTGAGAGCTCCAAAAGGAGACAAGGACTTAGGAAGTAGCTTCCCTCCTCCAGGGCTCTAGGTTGAATGATTCCCTGAGCTTGAGAGCTAGTGTTGAGACTTGTTTTATTGGTATTTACAAAAGTAGGTTTTAAAGGATCAGCGATTTTGAGATGCCTTGTGGATGTGTCACACCCATCTTTCAGTCATCGCATCCAAGAGATCAGGGGAAATGAAGGCATGGACTTTGAGAGCCCAGCTCTTTTCACAGTGGGGGCTGGGCCTCCGGGGGATTTGCCTGTCCAGGACATTTGCCTGTCCAGGACCAAGGCAGGAACAGTGCCCTGATCAGTGGTCCATCCCAAGCCTTCGATCTCCCAGGAGTCAGGTGTGTACCGGTTAGCGCCTGCAGGATTCACCCTACCAGGGCCAATGCTCAGCAAAGATCACCTGCATCCACAATTCCATTGTACCTGTGGATGCTCTTCAGTAGGCCACCAGCTCCTCACAGACAGAGAGAGCGCCTGTGCTCAGTCCAGATTCCAGCAAGATGTGTAGCAAGAGATTGTGAGAAACAATAGAGGAGGATAGAGCAGAAGAGGAGGGAAGGAACAGATTGTTTATTTGGCATTTCACAAGGTAATGTGAATGGAATATACTTAAATTAAGAGATCTGGGTTCAAGTTCCAATCCTGATGATGTTTGTCCATTACTGGGCAGATTACTCACATGCTCAGAGTCTCAATTCCTTATTCTGGGAAACAGACATAATAGTGCCTATTTAATCAGGCCAGCAGGCGAATTAAATCAGCTCACATGTTAGGTAATGTTTTGTAAATGTGCCCTACTGTGTAACTCCAGATTGTTCTGCTGCTTCAGTGCTAAGACTTCAAGGAATTACTGACAGATGTGGAAGTTATAGGCTTGTGCCAGAATGTTGCTGGCTTTATAGGAGTCATGTTCATTCTTGAGATGCTTCAGCTGACCAGTAAGCACGTTCCTTAGAAGGCTTGATAGGTGGGTGAGATATGCCAGGACACAGATCGGAAAAGAAAAGATTCTGGCTCACTGTTGTCAGCAGTAACACTGTGTTTGACAGTGACAATCTCTGTCACATCCGCCAGTCCTTACTGAGTGCTTCATGCTTACAGGGCATTCTGAAGCATATACGAGGGACAGAGAGCAGTGACAATTAAGATTCACCTTGTCTTCTAGCTTGGTTACTCTGTGCCCTGCTTCCCTTTGACTCGGTTTCTCCATCTACCAAATAAGAGAATCGGAAGAAATAGCTTCAAGGTACTCTGTAGGGTGACATTTCATATTTCAGAA
Organism: Hystrix cristata; assembly: GCA_004026905.1. Lineage (NCBI taxonomy): Eukaryota > Metazoa > Chordata > Mammalia > Rodentia > Hystricidae > Hystrix > Hystrix cristata. Next base: position 28,868 of record PVJO010013304.1, read on the forward strand.
TGACCTAACGCCAAGGTTCAAAGAGTAACCATGATTATCTCTTTCTGCATGATCCTTCTGAGAAAAAGCTCTCTGCTAGTCAAGCCAGCCAAGCCACAATTTCTTAAGATAATCCCAAAACTTCTATTTGTGCCCCAGGAATCCCCAGTTGATGTCATCCCAAACAGTAACATTTATGCAACTCACAAATTGCTCCCTAATATATTTACTTACTTGATCCTCCTGCAGGGTAGTAATATTAGATCCTATTTTACCAAAAAGATCATTTAATCTTAAAAGGATTAAACTATTTACAACACTGATAGGAATCAGTTGAGCCTGGGCATAAAACCAGATTTCCTGTTCCTAAACATAATTTCTTAGACACACACACACACACACACACACACACACACACACACACACACACAAGTGTTTTCATGACCAAGTGACTGGGTAGCACAAGCTCAAGGGAGCTAAACTTAACGGAAGAAGCTGAAAAGACCATTCCAAAAAATTACAGCTTCCCATAAAGCACTAGAGCGCCTTGGAATGGGTTAAGTCCTGCCTGGCTCAGTCCCAACTGACGTTAAATTCACCTGTGCTTGCTCTGAAATAAATCAGCGTCCCTTTCTGCTCTGCTGTTGTCTGGAAATAATGCAAATGCAATGGGCCTGCACTGACATTGTGCTTCCCTCGAAGGATACACATAATAAATTGTCCCTTAATATTGTTAAAGAGACATTTTCCTCTTACTCAGGAGCTTCTGAGGTTGGAAGGGGCTAGTCACCCGCCGAGGAGGACATGTGTCTTGTCACTGGGCCTGGTTATTCATGTGGCCTCTTGGCTCACCACATTACCAAGTTCAAGGATGCGCTTCCCGGCCACAGGACTCGCTGGTGATCTAGATGCGTTTCCTCATTTGCGCTTTGAATTTATTTCACTTCATGTGTTTGTATGTTTATTTAGTTGGATGCTCGGAAGTTGGAGGGCACTGGTAGTCTTGGGCCAGTGCCATCCATCATTTGGAAGAATGCCAAGCCGTTTCCGCAGAGGATGGAAGGCATCAGTCTGCCCTGCAGGAAGCCCCTGCTGCTCCGTAACCGTTTGCTGGAGGAAGAATTGAGGGTAAAATTTAAAGTGACTGTCTGGCCAAGTTGCACTAATTAATCAAAGCCTGTTTCGAGTCAGTAGTCAGAGATGTATCTGCCCGCAGCGCCACCACCTTCCGTGAAGGAGCAAAAGCCAGCAGAGCTCTGACTAGACGAAATCCTTGGGAAGCAGCCAGCGGGCCTGAAAAGCAAAGAGTCAGGAGGCAGGGCCACTCCACACGCTCCCCTCTACCGCGTGGGAAACACTGGTTTGCTGTGACCTACTTATCTGAGAGAGGAAGCAGGGAAGAAAACCCACGAAACTGCTACATGGAAAGCCCATTCTCCAGGGTTCCCTCTGTGCTAAAAACACAGTGAGCATCTCCTCCTTTGACTCTCTTCTTTTTACATAGAAATTGTTTAGTAGGCATAGAGACAAATCCACTTAAAAGTAACTGAAAAGTGGGGTGGGGCTAGCTAAAAAGCAGGCTTCAGGGCTAGACCTTGGACCGCAAGTCGAACCCAGTTCATGAGAGACGTAAGTGGGAACTGGACCATTTTCAGAGACTTGATCAGCATCTGTTCTCTCTCTCTCTCTCTCTCTCTCGCTCTCACTCTCTCTCCCTTCTTTCTCCTCACCCTCCCTCTACCTCTGTCTCATCTCCTCTCACTTCACTTTCTCTTCCCCATGTCTCAATCCTTTGTGTAGTTTCATTCTCTCACACCACATGAAGATCACTCTTCTTGTTTTTAAGGAGGCAGCCATTCATACCTCCAGTAAATATTTATTGAACTCACCAAGTGCCTGGCACTGCTCAATATGCTAAGGATACAGCCATGAACAAAATAGATAAAACCCTGCCCTAAGAATGTGCATGGTAGGGTAGCTAGACAACAAACAAGCTAAATAAGTAAAAGGCATAGAGTAGTAAGGAGCCACGAGTGCTTAGGAGAAAAGGCAAAGCAAGGGAAATGTGATATTAGGAAGGAAGTTGAAATCTCAGAAAAAGGGGTCCTGGAAAGCTCCACTGAAAAGGACATTTTTAAGTAAAGACTCGAAGAAGTAGGAAGTGGCCCTGCAAATGACTGGGGCAGAGCACACAGGGTCGAGGGACTAACACGTGCAAGGGGCGTGGGGTGGTTTGAGGAGCGGTAATGGGGTGAGCGTGGAGGGAGACCAATTAGTGAGGGGAGTGGGGAAAGAAAAGTCACAGATCTGGGAAGCTGCAACATGAAGGCTTTTGGGGGCATTAGGAGAACTTGGTTTTTGCCGAGAGGGGAAGATCCTGAAAATTCACCTCAACCTAAGTGACTATATGGTCCGCTCCACCCAGAAGTCATTTCTACTGCTAACTTTGTTCAAAGTCAAAATCCTTTAGTCCCCAGAAGAGGGAATCCAAGAGACAATGAGCCATGACCAGCCTCTTCTGGAGTCCTAGGCTGGGTTCGCGAGCCTCCCCCACGTATCGGCCAGCTAACTAGCTGAGCTCCTCAACATACACAGGCAGAGCAGAGCCTACAGGAAGAGACGTGGTCTCTGAGACACACTGCTCACACCCTGCACCCACTTGTCACAGAAGCTTTGATGACTGGAAGAGTCGACACGTGCTATCAGGACCTCAGGAAATAGAGCTCTTTTAAAAATCCTAAAAGTCTTCTCATTAGATCTCCGCACAAAAACAAAATTAGAATGTGTTTTCTCCCATACTCCTCTTATCCAGAGAGTCTTGGCTGTGGCAGAAGGACCCACAAGAATTGCCATGAGCACTCATGAGAGGTTGCCAGTCATGTTACTATTAATAGATACCATATGAAGTTGGACATATTTTTGAATACATTAGAATGAATTAAATATTAACCCAAAAATATCATCATCCTCACTCTGGCGTTCCTATATGTTTTTGAGTAGGAAAGAAAAGAAATGCTACGACTGGGATATCAGAACACAAAGGATCTTGGCACGTTTCACACCCGAACCGCTTCCCTTCTGCAATTCTTGATGGAAAATCGGGTCGGAACTGCTGTGTAGGGAACGAGACCGGTACAGCAGATCACTCGTCTTTGCCACATGCCTGCCATGAGGCTAGGAATGTTCTAGAACCTCTCTCCCTGCAGTCCTAAGAGCACTGAAATCACAGTAAGGGCCAAACAGACAATGATCGTTCCCTCAGGACAATTTCAGAATCATTTCCTGCACCATTCTCATAATGAAAGATCAGAAAGTTACCTTCCGTAGTTCGGCCATGGCTCTTCACACGAGAGAAGAAACGACTAAACTCACAGAACTCTCATGAATATGCATTTGGTAAATGCACAAATATGTACAATTACTTGATAGACTGTTAGGTTCCTATCTTTCAAATATTTAATACAACTGTAAATGTTTAATTCATATTTACAGGGCTGATTGAACAGTTTCAGAATTAGCCCCAGTCTTGCTAGAAACAAGCTTGAACATTTCTAGCATATGTGTGCATGAGGGTTTGGCCAGTGGAATCCACAATAACTGGTTCAATGATGATTTTCTTATAGAGCACACCAAACAAAGCTGCTAGTGAAAAACAGCTTCTTGGTTATGACATAGACGGACTGGGTTTTAGCTCAACAGTGTCCCACAGAGCGACGGATTTGGACTCCTGTTGGCCCCTGCACCTCTTCCTGCTCTTCCCTCCCCATTCAGCCTCGCCCCAGCTTTGGTCTCTGCTCTCGGGGCCCAGAATGCTCTTCATCCAGACTGAGTTCTAGCAGCAGTCCTTAGTGAGCACAACCCCCAATACTCCTGATGTCCGTTACCCCACTTTGTACATTTCTTTCCACAGCATTCACCTCTCTGATACAATATCACTTGCTTAATTTATAATGCTCAGGATTTTTACTCCATGTCTCTACTCACTAGGATTGCAAACATCAGAAAGCACAGATCTATGTGTTCACTGAAGTACCTCAAATCCTGGAGTGGAGCTGGAACTGAGTAGGTGCTCAGTAAACACCAAAAGCCAAAAGGAAGGAAGAAACAGAGAGAGAGAGAAAGAGTGAAAGAAAAGGAAGGAGAGAGAGAGGAACTGAAAAGACCTGGCCTCAAGTCCAGCGTGGGAATGAGGCAAGGCCAGAGCAGCAGAGATTGTCCTGAGCACAGGCGAAGCCCTCACGGTCTCCTCCCCAGAGCTGGGTCACAATTCACCCAGCTTTCGGCAGCAGCTCCTGCGTTTCATGCATGTAAAATGCTGGCGTTAGAATCTCCTTCTGAGAGTAATCTGAAAATTAAAGGGCTAATGGAAGTGGGAGAAATGTCCACATGTTAGGACAGAGGAGGAAATAAAAAAAGAATGAAAGGTTTCTTATTGCTAGGGGACTTTTTACCCTGATCTTGTCCCCATTCGAGCAGACATCAGGGGAAGCTGTAAAACACAGCCTTTCTGCAGTGCGGGGACAAAGCACTTCCACATGCAGACGCTGCAGTAAATGTGTTTTGCAGTGGAAATGTTAGCGAAAGCTCCATCTCCTAGGGGGCTAAAAAAGCAGCAAATAGGAAAAGGGGTCAGTGCAACTAAAGCAGAGGAGTAAATGAAGATGCTACATCCTAAAATGTGTATTTTAAGCAATTTGTGAGCGATCACATCCCATTTATGACAGAGTGAGAACCAACCTAGTTATCAAACCAGACCCAAGTCAACAGATCATCGAAATATAGAATGCAGCAGTTTATACAACTGAATGGGTCAAGAAAATTACATGAAGATGACAGAAAAGCAGAGGACAGAGAATTAAAATGAGTAAGAAAAAGTCCACCTCAGAACCAGAATACAGAGTTTTGAGTTTTCCTGTCTGTGAATGTCTCCAATATTCTGGTGGATCACGTTGTTGGTAAATACCATAATCATACTATAGTTATGAATGAATAGTATTTACAGGTTGTCATGCGTGTGTGTGACTGTTTAATGGGATGCTTAGTGAACTGTAAATAGCGTGGGTTCTGTTCTGCTCAGCTAATGTTGTATATCGTAATTACACCAGCTCAAATAAATACAAACCCTGCAATTGTCAGGAAGAGGTATCTGGACCAAGTGGAGCTGGCCGACAGTCATTGTCATCCTCTTACTGCCCACAAGAAATACAGCACTTTCAGACCCTGAGAGTCATTACAAACTGACTACAAGAAAACACTTCTGGAAATTAATTTGGAAATTGTGTCTCAAAGCCCTCTGCTTTTCTCCAAGCACTCCAGGAACACAACGTCTAGGAGCAGAGTCACAGAAATAATACAGCGACCCTGGAGAAACAACATTGTTTGCGCACAGGTATTTATGATCACACTGGTTTTTCAGGGTGCAATGTGAAAAGCATGTATATTTAACTATTGTGGGTGTGGATGATAAGCTCGTGATGCTTCTTTTCATTTTTATTAAATTGAGAAGTTACAATTCACGTAGAGTCTCATGAGTTTTGAAACATGCATGCAATCAAGATACTCACTTGCATCCCTCAAAAATTCTCTCTTGTAACCAATACTCTCCTCCCACCCAGTGGCATGGCTCTTTCCCTCATCCATGTGGAGTCATACAACACACAACCTTTGTGTATACCTTCTTTTACATGGACAATGCACTTCAGATTCGTCTAAGCTGTTGCTGGGTAGTGTTCCATTTTCTGGGTGCACCAACACTTGTTTACGCACTCTCCATCCTTTTTAATTCATTTTCTGAGATAATTGTATACTTACAACCTATGACTAAAAATTATCTAAATGACTGATTTTAAAGGTGGTAAAGAGGTCTCGTGTACCCATCATCCAGTTTCCACCAATGGTCACACCTTACGTAGCTATATGACAAGATAAAAATCAAGAAATTGGCAAAGGTACAATGTATGTTAGAAACATTCTGTGCCATTTTATCACATATATGGATTCCTAGTTGTAGAACTGTGGCATCACCATGGTGGCCTCCCCTGTCCTGCCCCTACACAGTCCCACCACCCGCTTTAGTCACTTTTGCCTTCTCATCAATAATGTAATCGTTATAAGCATTTTCTGCTTTGACATTACCCTGATAACCACATCAGACACTGTTAGAATTTTTCCTTCAACCATCCAACATAAGACAGAAATCTCAGGAGGAGAAAAGTCTATCGTATTTTCCCATACATATGTTTTATTATTTCCATTGCTCACTCCTCCTTCCTGATGCCCTAAGCGTCCTCCTTTGTCTTTTTTGTCCTGTTTAGAGTACTTCCTTTTGAGAACTTCCTTTGTTTATAACAAGTCCTCTTAGTTTCCTTTCATCTAGGAAATCTTTATTTCATCTTCCTTCTAGAGGGATAGTTCTCTGGATGAAGAATTCTTAAGTAATAGTTCTAGTCCTTCAGTATTGAAAACATACTACAGTATATCGCTTTTTTCTAATTGCTCTGATTTCTGATGAGCAATATGTTGTCATTCTTATTGTCTTCCCCCATAAGCAAGATGTTGTGTCTCTCTCACAGAACTCAAGAGTTTTTCTGTCTTTGGGACTCAGAAATTTGATTATGATTATCTTTTCTGCAAGTTGTATCTTGCATCATTGTGATATGGATTTGAGGAGTTTGTCATGTTTGAGTTTCACTTAGCATGTCGAATATGTAAGTCTGCATCTCTTGTCAAATTTGTTAAATTTAGCCATTATTTCTTCAAACATCTTTTAGTGCCACCTTCTTCTTCCTATTCTGGGACTCCAGTGATATCAGTGTCAGACAAAAATTGTTGCCAGCAATTCTCAGATAGCTGTCATCTAGGTGTCTCTGTTCCTAGATTATATTTTCTCATTCAAAATTTTCCTAGATCTTTACAGGATAAAAGGTTTTTTATTGACTCTTGGACACTTGAGAGTATAAGACTTTGGGTCTTGTTTAATTCTTCTATTTTAGCAGGCTTCATCTCTTACCAAGCCAAGAGAAAGGAAGCACCACCTCATTATTGCTAGACTGAGATACCTTCCCAGATACCTTCCCCTCTCAGCCTCCGTGGACATGATAAAAAGGGAGACCCCGCTGCTGCTGAGTTGGGGGAGGCATTCAGATCCCTGGGCCTCTGTTGAAACTGCTGCCCAGCAGTGGGCACTGGGGTTGGAGGTGGTGGTAGAGTGGCTTAATTACTTCCAGTGAGAATGTGTCCCAAGTCTCTGATTTATCTTTCCTAATAACACCCAGGAAAGAAGGTTGAGGTTCCTCCTCACAGCTCTGTGAAGGTGGATGCCCAGGCTTCCCATGCAGCCTTCATCAAAAAGGTAGAATGAAGCTACTGTTTTATCTACAGCATTTGGTAACCAATATCTAAAAGTTTTCTTTCTTACTAGATTTTCATTTCCTGGTCATCTCAATCTTTTTTGAGACTTTTCTTGCGGGGGGCTGCATGTTGGGGATTGAACTCAGGGCCTTGTGCTTGCTAGGCAAGCACTCTACTACTGAGCTAAATCCCCAGCCCCTGAGAATTTTTGTCTTTTCATTTTGCCATTTTCTAGATTGTCAGCATCTCCAGCCTCCAGTCTGGGATCCCTGATGTCAAAGAAAACCCAGGGGATGCACCATCATGGTATCACCTGAGCCCCAAGTTCCCAGTCAGTCTGCCTTCTTTTCTTCTCCTCTTGGAGTCTTCTTGTGCTTGTTTTAGATGTTTAGTTATACTTATCCAAAGGGATAGAGGAAAGTACCAAGTTATTTCATTTCAAAAGATGTTTATAAAATGACATTGAGCCACGAGAGGTAGGGGGAAGGGAGTCATAACATTAAATGAAGAAGAAAAATGCCAAATATATATTTAATCACAAGTGTACAAGAAAAAAGGAAAGGGAACTATGCCAAATGCAAGATATTGTGTTAGTAGAGCAGAATAATGCTTCTCTCTATTTTCTAGTGTTCTATGTGGTGGCAATACTACATTAAATGAATAAATTAGAAGAAAACAAAAAGTCACTGAGCTGAGCTAGGATCTTAATGCTAGTTCCTAGCTAAAGCTCCATTCCAGCACGGCTATGCTACATGTTCACAAAACTGTGTCATAATCCTTGCAGTTTATGAGGGCTATAAAGGGAGTGTACTGTTGTCGCACTATGTGGAAAAAAAGCAGGCAGGTATCTAAAGGAGGAGAGGAATATGGCCAAAACAAAGAGCTTGCAGGAAAGAAGGGATGTTTCCAACTGAAGAACATATCATCTTGCACAAGCCCACAATAAATTAAAATTGACACCCATGGTTGGCTAAAAAATAATCAACTACAAATATGCTCAGTATGTAGGCAGCCTCTCCAGTGGAACCAAGTGTGAACTACATTGTTGCTCACAGCTCTTTAGAAGTCACCAGCTGCAGTTTCAGTTACAATAACATCGTGAGATACAAGTTAATTACACGGTTGCCAGCAAAATCACACACTTTTTTTTTTGTAATAATAATGTAGTAAAGAGATACATGCTCACTCCTTGGGAAATGGTGGCAATTATTAAGAGTACATGTTCACACCATCATATTGCTCACTGATAATTGTGCAATTAAGCAGTGGTCTTTTGCTAAATGGATAGCTATGTTTCTCTGAGTTTCTCATGTCGTGTGGGATGCACATGAAAACCACATGTGCAGAGTTTCAAGTGTGAATCTCAGGATATGAACATTTTCTGTGGTCAAATATTAATCTGCAAATTTCCCTCAGAATGAGGCTTCTACTTCTTTTTAATACCATACATCTATTTTTAAACAATTGCCTAGCATACAATTAATGTTCAATAAACTATTTGTTAAATGAATTCATAAAAGGTAATAAAAGTTTTGTGGGATACAAGTAATCCAAAGGAAACAAATAAATCTGGACTACTTCATGTTTGAGTTGGTATTTTAGGAAAGAGCTTTAGATTTGAAATCAGAAGCTCATAATCCAAATACCAAATAATCAGGTCTACTGATGCCTAATTGGAGAATTTCAAATGAATTACTTCCAGTCTTTGAATTCAGTATTCTCAACTGTAAAAGGGATATAAAGAAGTTTATTACATGGCTCAGATGAGATAATGTGTGTGAGAACACTTGTAAACCCAGCCAGCACCATACTCCCAGGAAATACTCTTCCTAAGGAGCTGCTATTGCAATAACAGCAAATCCAGACCTATCTTCAAAGCAGTATACATTATCCCAGGGCCTGCACTGGCAGTTAGAGAGGGGTGAGCAAGCTCTGCATTCTTAGTCAGGAGGCTAAGGGAGCACCCTAAAAGGAATCCATCCTGAGGTCTCTGCCGAGTGAGTAATCTACAAACTCTGGACAGTTCCGCTCACATCTAGAGCCAAAGCTATAGAAGGAAGATTCTAAAAACATAAGAACACCGGAATTTCTGTGAAGCTTCATGCTTCTGAAATATACCAGCTCAAATAATTTATCATTTTCATTTCAACTGACTCATTTGTTAAAAAAAATATATATATACTGTTCAATAACACAAATAGAAGAAGACTGAACAACTGTAGTAATGGGTGGCCTGTGAACCAAAAGTTCTGTATCTCTCCAAAGTTATGCTTTGTCCTATCAAAAATAACACACTGATCCTCAGGTTAACTGCACGCAGAGAAACGCTGTCACACCGCAAGAGCTTTTGCAAACTAGGAAGAGCTCGGTGACGAAGTTTTCTTATTTACTGCAAGTATTCAACACGATACACTCCTTTTGTTCAATACGAATAGATTTAAAAGTTTTTAGTTTAAAAAATTGTTTAAATGGAGAAAGCGTATTCTATTCTCCTTGGTAATACGTAAAAAGATCATATAGTCATCAACATTTTTAATTTAAAGAACAGGTTTGGCATTTGTCCATGAGTTAGCTAATTCAAGTTTAAATCATGTTTCTTATGTAAAGTAGGCACATTACACATTGTCTGAAAGTCCTAGCCTTTCCCTGAGTGGAGTGATAAATTAAAACACACAAGAAGAAATCTCAGTACAAATTCCATGTGCATTTTGAAAGTTTTTTTCTAACATTTCATTTTCTCACACCTAATTCAGTATTAATTTTGTTAATGATTTGTATCATGTCTTTCCAGAGCATTTAGCTTCAGTTTCACAGCCACATCAACTCTCTTCTGTACTCGTATATCATCCATGTATGTAATAAAGTACAGAAAGTACACCGTGATGTCTAGGTATCTCCTTTGGTTTTTTGACAAGGACACCGAATATAACAAGAAAAGACTATAGTTCTTTTTATTTGTTAGTATTAGTGTATGTTTGCAATACATAATGGTTACACTCCTTCTGGGCAATTAGTACATGTGTATAGTATATCTTGATCGTTTTTGATCCCTTCACCACCTTCCTGATTTCTACCACCTTTGACAGAAATGTTTTCTGTAAGCCATCTCTTGTAGGTTTGTGTCGCTTTCTCTCCCCACCAGGGTGCATAAATTTGTCCTATTTCTCTAAGTGCTTTGTGATAATATCTTCATGGCTAGCCACCAATATAAAATGGGTTTCACGATAACAAATAGGGTATTTTCACCATGAAGACATGTGACAAAGGGGAGGATGGTATTGGAGAGTAATCAAAGTATGTTATCAAAATAAGGTATGTTATGTTCAGCCACCAATATGTCAAAATGAAGCCAATTATACTGTATAACTAATGAGTGCTAATAAAATTAAAAGTAAATAAAAAGAAAACTAAAGAGCATGTCAATAAGGTGAGGACTTACTTTAAAAAAACTAAATTCCCTTTACTTTTCTTATTCCCGATAGAGTTATTTTTAATCACTTTTACTGTTTCTGTTGTTTGCTAAATTCTTTCTGGAACAAAAACAATCATTTTTATAGTAGTGGTTGGAACAAATGGTTAGATTATCCAGGGATGTCACTGAAACTCATCATGACATCACCTATTTTTCATTTTCTCTTAATTATCTGGTGATGAGAGTGAATATTTGTGAACTGCTGTGTAACACCCCCAAAACAATAAATCAGATCGACTAGCCAGCAATGGTGCTAGACTTATCTGCGCATGACATTAGCTGCCTGCCCTGGTGCATAAGCTAGTAAATACTGTCCTCAGAAGGGAGAGAAGATCGGCTTCAAAAGAAGATCAGCTCAAAAAGCAAAGTGTTCTTCTCCACATGTCCACATCTGTAGTCTCCAACACAGCTATCATATTTTTGTAGACGAGACAATGCAAAGACCTGGCCGCAAGGGAGAGGACAGTACACTTCAGGAAATAAAGAGAAATAGTAGGGTAGTGGTGAAGACTGAAGTGGGCATGAGAAGCAAGACATGAGGCAACATAGGTAAGTGGGGTCCCACACTACACAAACCTGTGCAGGAGTCCGTGATCTATTCTCAGAGCAGTGAGGAGCCAGGAAGAGATTCCAGCCAGGGGAAGGTCAAGCACACATGTTTATGCTAGAAAATCCTTCCATCAGTCAGGAAGAGTGGAAGGCAGAATGGAAGGCAGCAAGCTGACCCCAGAAGCAATGATGAAGTCTTGAGATGGGACTATGGGAAGATAGCCATGTGGTCCCCACAGGTCCTGCTTGGGATCTGGTTAGTAGAAATCCCTGCCAGTGAACACTTTCCCATACAGACCAAAATACTATGATCTAAAACACAGCCTCACGCAAATAAATATTTGTTCAATTGGTGAATCTCTACAGTTTGATAGCTGAGTAGAATTGAAGAATTGGGTCATCTCCAAATTCCATATCAAAGAAACTGTTTCTTGGTTCCCAGGCTGTACACAGTCTTGGAGGAAGTAATGAAGCATTATATACTTTATTACAGGAGTCTCAATCTTCTTGGGCAAAGCAGAAGTAATACCTATAGGGTTTTCAAGTTCTTTGTTAAGGGTATGTCTTCATAGTCAAACAACAGATAATCAGTGAAGTGTTTCCTTGGTTCCGTCAGTATTAGATAGAGCTATTGACTTTCCTCCTCTTTTATAGCACTGTAAAACATGTTGTACTGAAATAAAGGTTTACTCTGCAACTGAGCATTCACATGTGTGGCTCCCTGCCAGCTCCTCAGAATCCTGCACAAGTGTGCCACTGTTTTGTGGATGGAGATATTTTTAGAACTAATTAACCACCCTTTCCATAAGATTCTTTGGATTATAATTGGCTTTGTGTGCATGCACTTGCACACACATGCTGGGGAAGAGAGAAAAATTACAATGAATACACGAGTAATTAGCTTTCTGCTGAATTAAATATTTGCCTAAGTCACAAGTACACTTCTGTTATCTGTTCCATTCTGCTAACTTCTGCTGTGGACAGTCACTGTGAAACCATCTTGCCTTTCTTACATCACAGAGGTGGAAAAGGAAATCTTGCTAGTTTTCTTCTATGCCTGGAAAGAGCAGGCAGATGATGGAGAAAGCTCCAAAAACATGTCTAAAGAAGGAATTTTTGCTCAAGATTTGATTTTGTGTTTCTTTATCCTTAAATTAGAAGTAGAATATTTGAATTTCAGTGTCAGGATATGTGAAGGAGTGAGGCACTTTTGTGCTTAGTTAGTGAATTAGCTTTCCTGTCACTAGGACACAATACAAAAGAGCCACAACTTAAAGGATAGGTTTAATTTGGCTCACAGTTTCTGGTACTCAGTCTATTTTCAAGGCAGAAACATCAGATCAGAAGGGTGTAGAAAACAAAATGCATCATGGTGGCAGAGAAGCAGAACAGGGGAAGAGTACCAGGGAGAAAGTGGCTGGAGACCATGTACAGTACCAAAAGTCATGCCTTCAGGGCCCACCCAGACACAAACAGAAGTGTGCCTTCCGAACCCTCCAGCCAGTTTCTAAGCCAGGCTAGTTGTCACAATTATGTTTAACCACCACATTCCACTACTTGTTAATCTTACACTCAAATATATTTCCTTAAACAACATTTTATCTATCAGTAAAGATGATAATAAGTTTGTAATTCTACGTAACATACTACTACCCTGAATAAAACCAAAAATGCAAAAATTTCTTCTCCATGCTTTCAACAGTTCCAAAATGTTTTCAAAAGTCTAAATCCAAGTCTCTTCTGAAGCTCAAGGTAAATTCATAGCTATGAGTCTCTGTAAAAATTAAAAACAAGTTACATAGTCCCCAGGTGCAATGGAACAGGGTAAACATTCTCATTCCAAAGGGAGCAATGGGTGAGAGATTTTTATTTGATTCATCTGATTTTTATCAGACCAAAGTAAAACCAAAATTCAGCAGGGCAAACATTAAGTCATGTAGTTCTGTGTCCAGCATCCAGGGCATGTGGAGGTAAAATATGAGTTCCAGAGGACTTGGGCAGCCACACCCCTGTGGCCTCACTGGTTGCAGTTCACATGGTCTTTCTCTTGGGCTGGCTCCATTTAAGGTCTGAAGCTTTCCTCATTAGACAGTCCATGTTCCTGGCATCTCTAAGTTCCTCTGTTCTCTACTGGATCTCCAGGGTTATTCTCATAGCTTTGCACACAGCTGTCTCAAGGGTTCCTTGCTTGGCCTACCAGCTCTTCCTTTGAAAACTGATGGACGCCTCCCTGATCCCACAACTTTTGCATTCTGCAGGCCAGTAAAATCACCTTCAAGTGGATAACACCAATGTCTATTGTCAGTAGGAGCAGTAGCCAGGTCCCCTTGGACTATGGCTACAGCAGCAGCTGAGTACCAGGACGGCTGAGCACAGTGAAATAAATCTCTTGGAACAAATTCCTAAGAGGCCCTTCTTGAGCAAGGGTTCATGGGCTCTCTTCCCAAATGAAAGGTTTACACATTTGCACCTTCAAACCTGCATTGGGTGGAGTCTTGATGATTCCTGAAATGCCTTTAGGACATCTTTCTTCTTGGCCCTGCACAAACTGTTGGTTTCCTTTTAAAGGCTCTAATTTCCTTAGAAATCTTTTGTCCCAAACTTTATCCCCAGTTCTTTCTGGGCCAAAATTTCAGTTTTGCATATTTTCTGCTCTTACTTTTGCCCCTAATTCCCACTATAAATCTGACTAAAAACAGCCAGCAGTACTCATGCTAGTCTGAATATTGGGATGCCTTGAATTCTCTTCTGACAGCTCAATTAGTCAATCTCAGTCTCCAGCAAAGTCTTGGGACAAAATGCAGACGATTTCTTTTCTAGAGTTTAACACACATGACCTCTGGTCCAATTGCCAGTGATGTCTGTGTTCCTCACCAAAACCTCTTGAGCCTGACCTTTACTGTCCACATTCCTATCAGCATTCTGGTCCTCTGAGCTCTGACCAGAATCACCCATCAGGCTCTACTTATAGCATTCTAAGGCTTTTCTAGCCTACATCTCCAAATGTTGCCGAAGTCCTCTTACAAAAAAGTTCCAAAGACTTGTAAATCATATGGTCAGGTATAGTGAAAGCAATGGCCTCATTTCTCTGATTCCAGTTTTCTGTATTAGTCAGCTTTCCCATCACTGGGACAAAATATCCATGAGTGAAAGGAAGAGAGGTTTAATTCAACTCATGGTTTCAGGGTAAGTCCATGGTAAGCTGGCTCCAATGCAGAAACACAGTGGAAGCTCATAGTGAAGCAAAGCTGCTTAGTTCACGAATACATGGAAGTAGAGCAGAACAGGACCAGACACAAAGAGTCCAGGAACCATATATAGTGCAAAAAGTCATGCTTCCATGGCCCACATGAACATGCCCTGAAATATTCTTTGTGAATCCCCTAGGTGGCTCCCAAGCCAATCAAGTTCACCCAATTAAGTTTAACCATTACAGCTAGTTTGAGAGGTGTCATGAAGAGGGGGGAACTCTGGAGTAGAATTTCTAAGCTTGAGTTTTACCAGTGTCATTTTCTGGCCCGTGCGGCCTTGGGCAAGATTCTCTGTCTCTCTTAACTCTTGATTTCTACATCTGTAAATTAGGGACAGCAAATGTTCAGGGGAATGATAATATCACCTTTGTGGGCTTATAGTTGAAGACTGCATGAGCTAGTACCATTAAAAGTAAATCTAAACTGTAAAGAACTCGAGGAAAATATGCTCTTATCTCTAAGCTGCCCCTTTTTGACAAAATAGGAAGCAAAGATTCAGAGAAAGTCAAGGACTCGTGACGGGCAGCATCTTGGCTGCCATCTAGAGTCCAGACTCCCATTTTTGGATATTATTCATACTAGTGCATGACTACTGAGTTATTTAAGCTCCCTGCAGTAGGGCTGTGGCTATGTGTATCAAACTCAGTCCTGGGGACAGCCACACTCTCAGCAGAGCAGCAGTTGATGTTTAGACAGGAAACTTTAGAGTGTCCAGCTTATCATTTCCTATTTTCAGTAAATCACTTAACCAAAGAATAGGAACATTTCTTTTTCTGCCATTGCAGTCTTAGAATTAAGACACCACCCCAGCTGCCCGACTACTTTCAGTTAGCCTACAACTTTCCCTCTTTTAACACTGAAAATCCCCCTTCCCAGGAACTTCCCCAACACTAACTGAAGCCATACATCAGTCCTCTAACTTTCCATATTTTCCTGAGTATCACCGCTACATCAGACACTGTGCTGAGCTCTTCATTGTCAGCATTCTACTTACTCATTTGGAAACATATGTGATAGACACAATTATGTCCATCTTACAAGACGAGGAACGCTTGTTCTGAGAAACCAAATCACTTGCTCTGAGTCACACACTCGCTCTGAGTCTGTGTATATTGGAGCCAGGAGTCCAAGTGCCTTGAACCTGGAGTCTGCTGCTGCCAAGCCCATGACACCAACTTCTAGCATCCCCTCAACTTTCTTGGGAAAAGGAGGGCAAGGTGTTTTCATACCAGATTATTTTATAATCTGCCAGTCATAATAGGTCTAAAGTGATTGGAAAAACAAGGCGTTCAAGTTTGGCCATCAGTGTGTTAGTGGAAAGATCCCTGAAGGACCCTAGAGACCTCACTTCAAGTTCCTACCCTCCCACTTCCTGACTTTACCTCTCAAAGCCTTTTTAAAAAATGTATCATGTGAAATAGAGACAACAAAACCTACATCAGTGTGCTACTGTGAAACTCAACAAAAATTTAATATATCAGTAAAGGGGGGTTATTGTGTTCACACGAGATTAATAATATTTTTGAGGATTGATATCAATGAGTATGCAATCCAGATGACTCTGTTAGCTTCTAATTTTTTAATATATTTCCCAAATTGATTCCCACAGCAAAGACCCTCCAAATAATCTCTGGTGGATACTGTGGCTGTCTACGCAGCAGGGATTCCTGCCCTCCTCCCTTCCGCCTTCTAAGTGGACCATTTTAAGCAGGACCATCACTCTATCCCCATTCTCAAACATGGATTCTTACCAATGAGCACGAGCCAATCATTGCCAATAAGATATCAGCCAGAGCATTTGGGCAATAGAAATACCCTTCATCTCTCAGGGGCAAATGTATCTCTTTTTTACCAGGTGGAAACAACAGCAATGAAAGCCCCTAAAGCTGTCAACAATGGACTAAGTTTCAAGAAGAGAGGAGAAGACTCCACACACCATGGAGGCAGAACCAAAATATGGACAGGAAATAGGGTATTGCTCGCATCCGTTTAGCCTTAAAACACATACAAATTCCTTATCTGCCCCTTAATGGCTGAGTGACTTTGAATATAGTCATTAACTTCTTTAAGCTTTTGCTTCCTCATCTGTAGTACTGTGAAAATAATAGTAGATTCTTTACACTGTTGCGATGAGTGTTGTCATGCCCCTTCAAAACAAAGCCTGAAGAATGGAAAGTGCTTGGGCAATGATGGATTTCCCTCCCAACCCTGCCCCTGGCAGGGAGCACAGGGCAGAGATGATATCAGGGAGCAATCAAAAGTAAGGTTCTTAAAAACAGAACTACTGTACAGTCCAGCTATACTACTCCTTGTACATATCTCAAGAGACACCTGCATTCCCATGTTTATTACAGCCAAGATATGTAACCAGCCTACATGTCCATCAGATGGACCAAGAGAGAAAATGTAGGAAATATACACACACAGTCATACTATTCAGTCACAAAGAAGAATGAAATTCTGTAATTTATCAGAAAGTAGATAGAACTAAGGATGATCCGGTTAAGCAAAATAAGCCACACTTAATAAATCAGACATACAAGCTTACATATCACAAGATTTCTCTTGATGAGAAGCCCAAAATATAAATGAATTAATGAGCAAAATAAAAAATAATAGAAAACAGGGAGCAAGATCTTTTGCAAAAAGGAAGCGGAGTAAGAGATGACGGGAAGGGGGAGGGGAAGGGAATGAAAAATGAAGAATTAAAATGTGTCATGGACACATACCTACTGTCACGATGAATGCAGTCAAACATGTACCAATAAAAGTAAGTGATAAAAAGAAAGGTAAGTATTATATATTTCTCTTCATACGTGAATCTAAAGAAGATGACATGAAAGTAGAAACGAGACTATTATTCAACAAGAAGAAGGGATTAAAGAATAGGGGGAAGGGGAATGTAAGAGGGTAATGGAAGGCCGGATACGATCAAAATATATTATGCACATGTGTGAAAATACTACACTGATACTCAATAGTTTGTAAAACTAATAACTACTAGTAAAAATATATTTTAAAGTGAAATAAATGCAAGGACAATAAGTAAGGTTGCTCTTTGATGTTCAGTAAGACTCAACTTACTCACACTGCTTCATGTAAAACATCGCCTCTGTAGCGGGGAGGGAGCCTGAATTGTTACTTTACTGTCTTATTTTCATTAGCAGTTTGCATAATTCAATTTGCATTTTCATTTGCATATTAATCCACTTTCCAAAGGCAACCCTGGGCCAAACGCAAACACAGCAGAGTCCACACACGTGTGTGTGTGCATGTACGCATGTGTGTGTGTGTGTAGGTGAGTGACATGAAGTGTGGATTGAGGAAGAAGAGAGCCACACCCTGAGACAAAGCTGACTAGCAGACAAACTCTCGCAGGGACAGCTGTCCTTAGCCTTCGCTCCCAGGCTCTGACCCTGCACTCACATCACTGGCCTTGCTCAGTCTAGGGGTGTCTAATTCTAACACAAATCTGGAAGGCAGAGGAGAGTGAGAGCGGAAGAGGAAGAAGTCCCTCTGATTCAAGGAGACGGGGTGTCCTCTTGCTGATCACGTGCATTTGCGAAGCTGGCTACTCTTCAACTACAGCAGCAGCAAAGGAAGCAATGTGTCCGAGTCATCTGGACACATTCCAGAAGAAAATCCTCCTGCGCCTGCGAGAAACTCCAGGCTACAGCTGGCAGGAGGACACAGGGGACAGGAGGCGGCCACCTTCGAGGGCAGGCACCTAACATCAACAATTTGCAGCCTGCTCCACGCCCACTGTGTAGTCCCCTTTCTGGCCCCCAAAGCCTCCACCTGTAAAATGGGCTGTCAGAAACCCTGTAAAATGTGCTGTCCACATCAGGAAAGCTGCTTCTAGCACAGTCTTGCGAGCAGAGTCCTGGGCCTGCAGCAACCTGTGAGCGAGCTCAGCGGCAGCACAGTAAACACCTGAGGCCCCTTGAGATGCTTCCTTTTGTGTCACAGGATCTCTCTTCCAGAGAATCCCTCATCACCCCCACCCCGGTCAGTTAGAATGTTGCTCCTGCTCACTATCCAGCAAAGCCACCTGTTCCCTGCGCCAACCCTCCGTGCCGGGCTATGAGCCTCCAAAAGATGCTGGTGCTCTGCCACCTCCCATCCCCATTCCCTAGTCAGCTTATGAGTCTTCAGTGGACTTCAGTTTAATATTGCAGAGACTTTACCAAGCTACAGGGTCTAATTCAACAAGATAGAGAACCTGGGGGAGAAACCACAGGTTCGGGGTGCAAATGAAAAAAACACCATTACAGAAAAGATTTTCCACAGACATGAAATTAACTCGGTTGGGAAGAATAAGAAGTCTGGGGAAGCCTCCCAAACAGAAAGTACCCCAAGAACTGGAACCTTGCCTTATTAATTAATCTCTATGTCCCAATATCTACTGTAGCATCTGAGAGAACTGTGCTTTGAAAATGTTTGTTGAACGAATACATGATATCAACCGCCTGTTCCTTTTTTCTGTCGTCTGAGTATTCTGGACCAGGGGTGTGTCTTACAATGGGACTCATCACCCAGCCTGTGCTCACTATCCTCATAGACGTACAATCCTGGGCACAGCTGAACTGAAAGTTACTCACAGCCCCACTCAGATGCTCCGGCCACAGGAATCAACTCGGAACTCTGAAAATCTGTGCTGGCATTTAGCACATAAGATGCGAATAAAGGATGCCAGCCACGTGGCTGAGATCAGATCTAATTCAACGTTCATCCCTGACATTCATTAATTATTAAATTTTTTTCGCTTTGCTCTCTATGAGAGTTGGAACTTGCATCAGCTGTTCAAAGACCAGTGTTTGGCTCTGCCAGGCATTAATTCACTTCATGAGAGACTCTATTGAGCACCTACTAGGCACTGAGAACTGGCTTAAATACAGAGGTACCTACAGGGAATAAGACAGCAAGGTGGCTGTCTTCAGGAAGAGAGGCGAGGAGTCTGCTTCACCAGCCTGCAGGCTGCAGAAATCCCTCCCAGGGCGAGTCTCCTGCTTTGCCAATTCACACGCCCTGCTCGAAGGTTACTGTAGTTCCCTGCACACAGGAAGTAGAGCATTTCATTACTTCATCCTGGCTCCATCTAAATGCTATACTTTTTTTTTTCTTATTTTTAAAAATTTTGGCAGGGGCTTGCTGGGGATTGAACTCAGGGACTTGCGCTTACCAGGCAAGCATCTACCACTTGAGCTAAATCCCCAGCTCCTTATTTTAATTTTGTTTTTTTTTTTGCACATGTTGCAGTATGTCATGATTGCATTTATCTTAGAGAGTATGTACAAGTACTGGACATATCTCAATTCTTTGTACTCCACTACGCACCCACCTCCCAGCCTCCATCCCTAGAGCCCTTTCCCCATTTTCATTATATTACTGTTATTTTTAATTTATATTTGTGACATATAGAAATTACCTTCCTTGAGGGCAGCTGGTACATGGACATGATGCATCTTGAATCTTCTTACATCCCCTTCAATTTCCCACCCCACCCTCAGAATTGTTACCAGCCATGGGTTGGTCCCCTTCCCACTTGCTAAAGATCTGTCTTCCTGTTTCACTTTATCAATCTTTCATTTTGCTCCTTATTTGTACTCTGAGTTACTCAAATGAGAGAAACCATACATTATTTAACCTTGTGTGTCTGATTTATTTCAATTAACATTATGTTTTCAAGGTGTATCCACTTTTCTACGAATGTCTTGAGTTTATCCTTCCTTGTTCCCGAGTAGTATTCCATTATGTATAAATACCACATTTTCTTTATCTATTCATCTGTTGATGGCCATATAGGCCACTTCTAGATTTTAGCTATTATGAATTGGGTTACTATAAATATTGGTACGCAGGTATCTGTGTAATATGATGTCCTTAGCTCTTTCGGGAAGATATCCAAAAAGGAAATAGATATGTCACATAAAATTCCTATTTTAATTTTTTTGAGAAATCTCCATACCAATTTCCACAATGGTTGTACTAGTTTACATTTCCACTGACAACATAGAAAGGTTCCTTTTTTACTGCAGTCAGGCCAGCATTTGTTTTTATGTGATTTCTTGATCATTACTATTCTTTCTGGCAAAAGATGAAATCTTAGTGTTGTTTTAATTTGCATTTCTCCAATGAGATGCATCCAGAGATGTGGAACGTTTTTTCATATACTTATCGGCCATTTGCACTTCTTCTGAGAAGCGTCTGTTCATTTCAATCACCCATTTTTGGATTGGGTCTTTTATTTGGGGGATCTAATTTTTCGAGTTCTCTATTACTCTAGATATTAGTCCTCTACCTGAGGAACAGCTGGCAAAACTTTTTCCATTCTACGAGTTGTCTGTTCTCTCTATGGTTGTTTCCCTCGCCATGGAGAAATTTTTAAATTTGATATCATCCCAATTGTTGATTTTTGCTATTATTTCTTATGTAATTGGAGTTCTGTTCAGAAAGTCCTTACCTACTCCAACAACTTCAAGAATTTTACCATCTTATCTTCCAGTGGGTTAAGTGTTTCTTTTTAATACTTAGATCTTTGATTCATTTAGATTCTAGTCTAGTACGTGGTGAGAAATATGAGTCCAGCTTCAGTCTTCTGCATCTGGCTGGCCAGTTTTCCCAGCACCATTTGCTAAAGAAGTTATTCTTCCTTCAATGTATGTTTTGGACCCTTGTCAAAGATCAAACAGCTGAATGTGTCTGGGGTTATGTATGCATTCACTTGTGATTATATAGAAGATCCGTGAGGACAGAGCCTTGCATGACTGGCTTGGCTGCTATTCTTAGCATGTACCTGGGGCCTCACATATAGTAAGAGCAGGATAAATGTTCACTGAATGAATGTGTGATATGATACATAATTGGGTAGAAGCAGTTTTCCCCCAGAAAGCCTTTTCTGGTTCCAAAGTAGGGTTCAGAGTCTGTTCCGGGTGCTCCAGACCCAGCAGGAAACCTCCTTTTCCTTTACTTCCACCCTCATTACCCAGCAGGAAACCTCCTTTTCCTTTACTTCCACCCTCACTGCTCAGCTGAGATCTCCCTATGGGAGGGGCACTAGTGCCTCATTCCTAACGGGCAGCGGGAGGCACACAAAGGGCGTACTCAGACAGTAAATAACGGTTAAACTCTGCAGAAGGAAGAGCAGAGAAACCCCCCACACCAAGACAGCTCACTGAAACCAGTCCATGCTCAACTCCAGGGACCTGCCTAACCCTGGAGAACTTCCTGAACCATAAACTTCTGAAAGTTAAATACGTCAGTCATGGTCGAAGTTCAGTTCCAGCGCGGGGGAAAGAATGACTTATGAATCTGTTACTGTTTGCTACTATTAAAGCTAAAAGTTATTTCTTGACATTATGCAGAACAAGCCTGTGTTCACCAGAAGTCAATAGACAAGGGCCTGGTGATAGGAACCTCAGGACAGCAAGCCCACAACAGCAGCGACGCGGAGTCTGTCCGCCTCTCCTGGGAGATGCTCCTGAGGCTCCTTCCTCTGCCTCCCTGCAGCACCAGCAGAGGGGACACCGCTGCTGGGGACAGCGCTGTGGTGAAGCATCGTCACCAACAGGCAGCTCGAGGCACCCCCAGCTGATGGTGCCATCCACGGGCTGCTTAGTTCCCAGAGTGATTTTGGGTCTGTGGAGAAAAAAGGTCAGTTTTACCAGGAATTTTGTCTTTGTTTCCTCTTTGAAATGCTGTCTGACATCCCTCGCTGATCGAGAAATGAAAGCACACAACCCTAAAGCCCTAAGCGGCTGGCACACCCTTGAGTAACTCGCTGAAGCTCAGGACCTAAGCGCACTGCAGAAGGCACAGTGTGGGCACCAGGTCGGCCCTCCTAAGCGGGGATGACAGGTGCAGTCACGTCACGGAAACTCAGCTGCATGAAGACACATGACTGTGGCAACTTCCCGGGCACCAGCTCCTGCTCAGTGAGACTGACACCTCCCAGAGGGAACATCTGGTAAGCCACGGGGCTCTTCTGTCCTCCGCACTGCCCAGAACTGCATGCGTTATGGAAGAGAATGCTAATGCCCCTGCTTGGCCATCTGTTCCACTCCCCAAACGGGCGCAAGGTCTCCAACAGGCCTGATTCCTGTTGGAGTCAGCTGCTGCATGTCTGTCCCTCAGCTTTTCGTGTATTGAAAAGCATGTTGATACCCACCTCCTTCCAAAGCTGCGAAGACGGAGAATATGCTCCTTCTGACTGTGTGATATCTCGTGACGCAAATCAGTAAGTGGATTTGCCACTGACAGGAGTAACAACCTAGTGTGAGAAACTAGTGTTCTGCCCTGTTAACAAAAGTGTGCTAGGAAGTGCTTTGAGTGTATCTTTACAAGCATATGCTACAGGTATTGTTATCATTTTGGAGGTGAGAACATGCCATCAGATTTTCTGAATGAGATGCCCAAATCCCTGCAGCTAGCTGAGCAGCGGTGTCTGTGCTGGGACCCGAGTGGCCTCATCTCGGTGCTTGGGCTCTGATCTGACACTGTAGACTGGCGTAAGGAGACGTGCGGTTTGGATTTAGATGTCCCCCCAAAAGTTCACATACTCAGTGGTGGGGCTTCTGGAAGGTGGCTGGATCGTGGGAGTGCTTTACTCATGGGTGGATTAAATGACCCCTGCGTTTACCTGCCATTAGGAGGTGGGGTCTGGGCTGGGGATTTAGTTCAATGGTTAGAGTGCCTGCCTACCAAACATGAGGCCCTGAGTTCGATCCCTGGCACTAAAAAAAAAAAAAAGAGGGCAGGGTATGACCAGAAGAGGTGGGTCACTGGGCGTGTGGCTTCCCTCCATCTCTGCTTCCTGGCTGTCGTGATGTGAGCGACTGTTCCACGCCAGACCTTCCGCCATAGCCCTCCTG